>QRFJ01005537.1:0-82326 GCA_006176705.1 Cocos nucifera | reverse complement strand
GAATTAAGGTCTATAGGGATAGACCGAATAGGATGCTAGGACTTTCACAGAAGATGTACATAGAGAAGTACTAAAGAGGTTTAGTATGGAAAACTCTAAGAGGGGATTAATACCCTTCAGATATGGTATTCATCTTTCCAAGAAGATGTGCCCTAGCACACCTGAGGAAATAGAACGCATGAGCAAGATCCCTTATGCTTCTGCAATAGGGAGCCTCATGTATGCCATGCTATGTACACGACCTGATATAGCCCATGCTGTGAGTGTCACAAGCAGATATCAGTCAAATCCAGGTGAAGAACACTGGACTTCTGTGAAATGTATCCTTAAGTACTTGAGAAGAACTAAGGATATGATGTTGGTCTTTGGTAACGGAGAACTCCAAGTCCAGGGATACACAGACTCGGATTTTCATGTCTGATATAGATGATCGAAAGTCGACATCTGGAAGTCTGTTTGTGTGCAATGGTGGTGCTGTCAGCTGGAAGAGTTCCAAGCAAACGGTGATAGCAGATTCCACCATGGAAGCAGAATATATCGCTGCATCAGAGGCTGCGAAGGAAGCATTCTGGTACAAGAAGTTTGCTGCAGAAATTGGAGTAATGCCATCAGATGCCATTCCTCTATACTGCGACAACAATGGCGCCATAGCCCTTGCTAAGGAGCCGAGGTCTCACCAAAATCCAAGCATATTGAGCGGCGATACCACCTCATCCGCGATTACCTCGAGAAGGGTTACGTCGAGGTCAAGAGAGTCAACTCCACAGATAATGTGGCAGACCCACTTACAAAGCCGTTGGGCCAGCAGAAGATCGAAGCCCACCTTGAGAAGATGGGACTTAGACTTGTAGCCAATTGGCTTTAGGACAAGTGGGAGATTGTTAGATATATGTGCCCTAGAAGCCAGAATTGGCTGACACTTGTAATACACTTCTAGGGGCAAAATTATAATTTTGACTAATATCAATAAAATGGGTTATTTTCTATCACATATGTGTATTTAGTGTCTGTGATACATCCTTTGAGTTAATGGTAATGATAATTCATATTTTCAAGAGTTGAAAATTTAAGACATGAATAATCATTATTAACTCATAAAATGCTCCCGACCATAGGATCATCACGAGGATGGTGATTGATCCGGAAGGTTGGTGTACAATCGCTTCTCTTTAGTAGATGAGTCTTGAGTCTACGGTGTGGAGACACCGGAGCGAGAGTACAGGTACTCGTTAGAGAACGAGGGCACTGAGCGTGACCACCTCGAGTAGTCATTAGGGAGTCTACCTTCTCGTCAATGACTGACTCGATGCTGCAGTAGTGTGTCTGGTTCTTTGACCTGAGGTGCATCGGCAGTTCACCTTGAGGGTGTTATAGTTTGACTACACCATTACTCGGTCTCCTAGCCATATGGAACCCTGAGGTGTATGTTGGCTATAGCATGTTCATTGTAGGAACTGGATTGCATCAAGATGGAATCTATCTACCTCGGTGGTAGAGGAGCAGCCCTATGATGATCATGAGAATCAAGTCCAGAAGCCCATGGCCATGGTAGAGTGAAATAATAGAAAGAGTTTCTATTTAGATTTTCACATTGGACTCGAATCGAATGATTACATCATATGACAGAGACTAGGGTTTGACGAGTTCACCTTAACCCTAATCTGATCGGGGCTCAAGATAGAAGAACTTAATCACACAGGTAGCTGCACCAAGAGGTTCGCATTCAGCTCTGATGGGTTGCCACCATATACTGCTAGGTGTCACTGGTGGATTTTGGGAGCAATTAGAATGATTTAGATGATCGATCATTCTAGCTGTTCGAATCAGAAGAGTTCTGATCCATCGAAAGGAGTTTCGATGATGTCGATGATAGAGATCATGACATATCCCATTACCATACAGAACTGAACCTAACTGGGTCACACAAACAAGGGTTTGAATCTGGTGATCATCAATTGAACTGATCTAGTTCAATTGATCTGAATGAGATTCAATTAGGTTCAAGAAAATCGTGCTAGCACTCGATTGAACCTAACGTTCTTCTTTTACTATCATAAATAAGTTGTCCTGTCTGAGCCAAAGGAGTTTGTGCTCAATCAGAGGCCTTCATAATGGTCTGACTGGAGGTTGTCCAAGTCAGAAAAGGTTGTCTTATTTTGTAAGACATTACCTGCCATTTTTGGTCACCTGCCATTTCTTGTTCTTTGACTTTGGTCAAAAGTCTACCTTTGACTGGTCAAACGTTGACCATTGACACTTTGACTTTTGACCACATGTCATGCACCTATTGGAGAGCTGGTGGGGGCCTGTCCCCCTGCCAGAACCTGGCAAGGAGGAGGGCGCACGCCACCCTAGGCGTGTGCCCAAGTTGGAGGCGCCTAGGAGTCCTTGTTGGACAAGGACTCCACCTCCCTTTTGGATTCCAATTAGAGTTCTTCTAAGAATCCAACTTTGACTGGTCTTAGGCACCCTCTAAGGAGGAATCCAGGGGACTCTATTCCCACCAATCAGATTTAGATCTGATTTCACAAAGGGTTGTGATTGGTTGGGAAGAAGAGGAGTTGGATCACAGGTAGTCTATAAATAAGACCCTGCGCCCAACTCAGATTGTGATGAAATAGAGTTTCTATATGCCCCAAGGCCTTTTCTCCTCTCCTCCTCCATGCCAAAGCTTCTTCTCCCTCTCCTCTCCACGTCCAAAATAGTTTTGGAGCTTGGTTGGTGCGATCCAGATCAAAGAAAGGCGATCAAAAGCAAGAAGGCTGCGCTGCTGCAAAGGACGACTGCTGATCTTCAAAAGGAGTTTTGAAGATCCTCCAGATCAGATCCAGATCTAATTTTTGGAGGTGTGATAGAGAAGAAGAGGATCTCCAGATCCAGCCCGAGTGGATACCGGTAGAGGCCAGGCGCTTGCGTGGCTAGATCCAGAACCTTCCGCTGCAAACAGGATCATCAACAGGGTAATAGGATTACCCAAATCAGGTAAATTAAATTTGATTTAATTTATCTTATTTTATTTTATTTATTAAAATAATAAGAATCAGATCTGAAACATATCCCAGATCTGATATAGATCAAAGAGAAAAAATTTTTGAAATATATCTCTTGATCTGAATCAGATCTGAACGAACCTGGACCGAAAAATCAGGATTTTCCTTCAATCTTGATGAAGCATGTATGGGTAAGTTTTGAGAACTCAATTAACTGTTTAATGACCTCCTATTGAGTTGTTCTTTTTGATGTTGTCAAAAAGAGAGAGAGTTATTGTTGAGTATATGATTTAGTTTAACTAGAATGAAGTATGTTCTTATTGTTTAGTGGTTTTATGCTTTTTAAATATGTAATCTTTTAGAAATTCACTACACATTATTTACATATACTTAAAAGTTTTGTCATCATCAAAAAGTGGGAGATTGTTGATCCAAAGATTGATTTTGATGATGACAAAGAGTTTTGAGTATAAGTTATAAAGTCTAACTATGTTTGAGAGAATGTGTAGTTTTAAAACTTCAAACTTGACATCTTAATAGAGATAAAATCAAATAAAAAAGGTAAGTCTAGCCTACAAATTATTTAGGGAAGAAAGGTGTTAGATGTGTACACTAAAAGCCAAATTGGCTAAATACTTGTAATACACTTCTAAGGATAATTTTATAATTTTGACTATAAATTAATAAAAAGAATTATTTTCTATCATAGTGTGTATTTAAAGTGTCTGTGATATATCCTTTGAGTTAATGGTAATGATAATTCATATTTTCAAGAGTTGAAAATTTGAGACATGAATTTTCATAATTAACTCATAAATAGCTTTTGACCGTAGGATCATCAAAAGGATGATGATTGATCCGAAAGGTTGGTGTACGATCGCTTTCTTAGAATAGATGTATCTTGAGTCTATGGTGTGGAGACACCGGAGCAAGAGTATAGATACTTATTAAAGAACGAGGGTACTGAGCATGACCACCTTGAGCAGTCATAAGAAAGTCTACCTTCTCGTCGATGACTGACTTGATGCTGCAGTGGTGTATCAGGTTCTTTGACCTGAGGTGCATCGACAGTTCACCTTGAGGGTGTTATAGTTTGACTACACCATAACTTGATCTTCTAGCCATTCAGAATCCTGAGGTGTATGTTGGCTATAGCATGTTCATTATAGAAATTGGGTTGCACCAATAGGAGATCTATCTACCTCAGTGGATGTGGAGTAGCCCTATGATAATCATGATATTGAGTCCTTATGCCCATGGCCATGGTAGAGTGAAGATGATAGAAAGAGTTTCTATTAGGATTTTATATTGGACTCAAATCAAATGATTAATTCATATGACGGATGTTGGGTTTGATGAGTTCACCTTAACCCTAATCAAGTCGGAGCTCAAGATAGAAGAATCCAATCACACAGGTAACTACACTGAGAGATTTGCTTTCAATTTTGATGGGTTGCCACCATATACTGCTAGATATCACTAGTAGATTTTAGGAGCAATTAGAATGATTTTGATGATTGATCATTCTAATTGTATGAATCAAAAAAGTTTTGGTCCATCGAAAGATATTTCAATGATGCTGATGATAGAGATCATGACATGTATCATTACCATATGGAACTAAATCTAATTGGATTATATAAATAAGGGTTTGAGTCTGGATATCATCAATTGAGCTAATCCAGTTCGAATGATTTGGATTAGATCCAATCAGGTTCAATGTAATCGTGCTAGCACAAGATTGAGCCTGACTTTCTCCTTACGTAACCTTTTTGATTTGACGCAATTGAGCCAAATTTGATTTGACTCATTCTTATATCTTGAATGGATTTATTTTCATTTGACTGAAACCTATCCAGGTTAGATTATTTGTAGAAATTAAATGCATTCATAGTGCAAATGGACTAGGGTCAAAAGTTGACCTATTTGAAATTATTGAGGGTCACCAGATCAGATGCTTTTAGAAAATTCTCTAGAAATTATTTTGATCTAATTTTTAGATATGTGATAGGGCATGTGTCATACATTGGGTGTACCAAATTTTATGATTTTTGAAGATGCCTATACTGAGTTATGATAGAGTTTGATTTGGATCGAACTCTTAAGGGAAGAGTCCTAGGTATAGTGGACTCTTCCTTATCTACTCATGCTGACACCTTTTTGAAGTCTTTTTGGCATGAAAACTTTATAGAATCTAGTACTTTATGTGGGAATAAGACCTAAAGTCCCAATGATAAAACTAAAATAGTTATTTTGGTCAAATGGGGCTCCTTTTGGCGTTGGTATTTGATATAAATCCTTCTCACACCAAGGCACTTCAATGCAAGTTTTATTTTTCACCCAAAAGGCTGCCACCCCTTCCATCTTCTACACCCCCTCTGATCCTCTCTCTCCCCTTCTTCTACATGTCAAAGATCGGGTGCAAATCAAAAAGAAAGATCTAATCAAAATTCTGAAGAGTTCAACATCTACACGATGGTGTTCGTGAGATAGACAAGTAGCCTTCTCAAATTATTTTGAAGGTTCTTCAGAATAGATTCAAATATGATCTTTGGAGGAAAGATTCAGGAGGAGAAGATATTCAGATCCTGTCCGAGTGGACACCATTAGAGGCTAGGTGTGTGTATGGCTCCTTCCAAAACCTCTGGATAGATCAAGATCATCGTAGGATAATCTGATTATCCAAAATAAAGATAAAAAATTAAATTAGATTTAATTTTATTTTTAATTTTAATATTAGATCTTTGGGATCAAATCCAAGATGTCTTAGATCTGATTAGGATTATAGAAATTTTTTTTGAAATATTCTTTTAGATCTAATCAGATTTGAACGATCCTATGCAAGAGAAATAGGATTTTTCCTTCAAAAGAATCACAAACTATCTTTGGCATGCATGGCATGCAAACTAGGTTGACCTAGTCTGGAACTCTCACAAGCTTCCCAACAGCTATTTTCTCTTCTCTAATAGCTAAATCACTTTCAGAAGTTTATGTTAGTGACTTGTAATAGTGGAAAACCGCTAAAGTATATAAGAAAACACTTGGAGCATTAAAAAGTAGTTTTTGGAGAGATTATTATGCATTCTTTGAGAAACCCAAAGAAGTGAGTAGAAAAGAAAAGAGAAGAAGTGATTCTCAAATATTTCTTTGTCCTTCTAACATCCTCACTTTGAGAGAAGCCAGGCCATTGCTATAGAAGATCGTCTACTATTTTCCTCGAGTATTCAAATAGAGGAAATCAAGCCAATAAGCCAAGCTCCTAGAATTTCTTTTCTTAAGCTTCAAAGAGTTTTTTTTTAATTTTGTTCATTATATTTTTCATATTTATTTTAGGTTTCTTGGGGTGAAAAACTTGGATTGGTCCAAGGCTTGAGTTGGATGATTGTAGTGGTTTGATTGATAAGCCAAAGTAAAAATTAATCGGGGTTGATTGTTAGCTCTGAGAAAAATAATCACTTGTGAGATTTTGGTTGGTGATCTGAGAAAAATCAACTGGATTGATTATGAGCCCAAAAAATAATCGTGTATGATTTTGATTGGTGAGCCAAAAAAAATTAACTAAATTTAATTATGAGCCCAAAAAATAATCGGACTGTAATTCTTGTTGAGAATTATAGTTGAATTCCCAAGGGGTATACTTGCAGAGTGGATGTAAGTGCTGAGTTTGGCACAGAACCACTATAAAATGATTGTGTTTATGATTGTGTGATTTTATTTCATTGCTTTTATTTACTGCACATTACATAGCTTATTTGATTTGGCACTTAAATTGATCAATTTACTTACATCTTAAGTTTAAAATTTGAAATACCCAATTCATCCCACCTTTTGGGTAGCCATCCTTGGGCAACAAGGTCTTGATTCGCAAAAGACCAAAAAAGATTTTTGTTGAAGAATGGAAGGAACTTGAAGAGATAGACTTCAGTATGATTCGTATGTGCCTCGCTGATAAGATTTTGTCATAGATTAATATGAAAACTACATTGAAGGGTCTTTGATAGAAACTGGAGAATACGTTTATGGGCAAGAACATGACAAACAAGCTATGGTTGAAGAAGCAGTTATATAATTTGCGGATGCTCAAAGGAGGAGACCTAGTTTTCCATATCTAAAAGTTCAATCAAGTTTGCTCAGATGTTATGAATCTTGATGTAAAGATTGATGAGGAGGATAGACCTCTCCTGTTGTTGTGTTTGTTACCAGAAACATATGATAGTCTCATTACTACTTTGGTATATGGAAAGAAAATATTAAACTTTAAGTTCCTTAGGTCCAACGAGCAGCGAGAGAGGCTAGTTAGAGGAAACCCTAATTCAGAGATGTTTTCTATGAATGAGAGGCAAAGAAAGCCTAAGGAGAAAACTCGAGACAAATCTAAGGATAGATCAAAGTCTTGAGAAAATCAGTAGACATGAAAAAAACTATAAGTGTCATCAACCTCATCATATTAGAAGAAATTGCCCATTTTTGAAGAATGAAAAGAAAAAGGGTACTTCGGTGCTCTATCTGTTAGATATATGTGCCCTAGAAGCCAAAATTGGCTGACACTTGTAATACACTTCTAGGGGCAAAATTGTAATTTTGATTAATATGAATAAAATGGGTTATTTTCTATCACATATGTGTATTTAGTGTCTGTGATACATCCTTTGAGTTAATGATAATGATAATTCATATTTTCAAGAGTTGAAAATTTAAGACATGAAAAATCATTATTAACTCATAAAATGCTTCCGACCATAGGATCATCATAAGGATGGTGATTGATCCAGAAGGTTGGTGTATATTCACTTCTCTTTAGTACATGAGTCTTGAGTCTACGGTGTAGAGACACCAGAGCGAGAGTATAGTTACTCGTTAGAGAATGAGGGCACTGAGTGTGACCATCTCGAGTAGTCATTAGGGATTCTCATTAATGACTGACTTGATGCTGCAGTAGTGTGTCTGGTTCTTTGACCTGAGGTGCATCGACAGTTCACTCTGAGGGTGTTATAGTTTGACTACACCATTACTCGGTCTCCTAGCCATATGAAACCCTGAGGAGTATGTTGGCTATAGCATGTTCATTGTAGGAACTGGATTGCATCAAGATGAAATCTATCTACCTCGGTGGTAGAGGAGCAGCACTATGATGATCATAAGAATCAAGTCCAGAAGTCCATGGCCATGGCAGAGTGAAATAATAGAAAGAGCTTCTATATAGGTTTTCACATTGGACTTGAAATTGAATGATTACATCATATGACAGAGACTAGGGTTTGACGAGTTCACATTAACCCTATCTGATCGGAGCTCAAGATAGAAGAACTTAATCACACAGGTAGCTGCACCAAGAGGTTCGCATTCAGCTCTGATGGGTTGCCACCATATACTGCTAGGTGTCACTAATGGATTTTGGGAGCAATTAGAATGATTTAGATGATCGATCATTCTAGCTGTTCGAATCAGAAGAGTTCTGATCCATCGAAAGAAGTTTTGATGATGTCGATGATAGAGATCATGACATATCCCATTACCATACAGAACTAAACCTAACTGGATCACACAAATAAGGATTTGAATCTGATGATCATCAATTGAACTGATCCAGTTCAATTGATCTAAATGAGATTCAATTATGTTCAAGAAAATCATGCTAGCACTCGATTGAACCTAACGTTCTTCTTTTACTATCATAAATAATTGTCCTGACTGAGTCAAAGGAGTTTGTGCTCATTTAGAGGCCTTCACTTTGTTTAACTGGAGCTTGTCCAAGTCAGAAAAGGTTGTCTTATTTTGTAAGACATTATCTGCCATTTTTGGTCATCAATCATTTCTCGTCCTTTGACTTTGGTCAAAAGTTGACCTTTGATTGGTCAAATGTTGACCATTGACACTTTGACTTTTGTCCATGTGTCACACACCTATTGGAGAGTTGGTGGGGGCTTGTCCTCCTGCTAGAACCTGGCAAGGAGGAGGGTGCACGCCACCCTTGGCGTGTGCCCAAGCTGGAGGCGCCCAGGAGTCCTTGTTGGAAAGGGACTCCATCTCCTTTTTGGATTTCGATTAGAGTTCTTCTAAGAACAAACTTTGACTAGTCTTAGGCACCCTCTAAGGAAGAATCTAGGGGACTCTATTCCCACCAATCAGATTTAGATCTGATTGAAGGAAAATCCTGATTTCTCGGACCAGGTTCATTCAGATCTGATCAGATCAAGAGATATATTTCAAAAATTTTTCTCTTTGATCTAGATAAGATCTAAGATATTTTAGATCTGATTATTATTATTTTAAAAATTAAAATAAAATTAGATAAGTTAAATCAAATTTAATTTACCTTGAAGTGGGTAATCCTATTACCCGTTGATGATCCTGTAAGCAGCAGAAGGTTCTGGATCAAGCCACGCAAGTGCCTGACCTCTATTGATATCTACTCAGACTAGATCTGGAGATCCTCTTCTTCTCTATCACGTCTTCAAAAATTAGATTTGGATCTGATCTGAAGGATCTTCAAAACTTCTTTTGAAGATCAGCAGTCGTCCTTTGCAGCAATGCAGCCTTCTAGCTGTCACTCGCCTTTCTCTTATCTGGATTGCACCAACCAAGGTCCAAAACCCTTTTGGACGTGGAGAGGAGAGGGAGAAGGTGGGTTTGACTTGGAGGAAGAGGGAAGAGGCAGCCTTGGGCCATGAGGAATTGTGATTCAATCATATTTTGAGTTGGGCGTAGGGTCTTATTTATAGACTAAGCATGATCCAACTCCTCTTCTTCCCAACCAATCACAACTCTTTATGAAATCAGATCTAAATCTGATTGGTGGAAATAGAGTCCCCTAGATTTCTCCTTAGAGGGTGCCTAAGACCAGTCAAAGTTGGTTCTTAGGAGAACTCTAATTGAAATCCAAAAAGAAGATGGAGTCCCTATCCAACAGGGACTCCTGAGCGCCTCCAGCTTGGGCACACGCCAAGGGTGGCGTGCGCCCACTTCCTTGTCAGGTTCTGGCAGGGGGACAGGCCCCCACCAGCTTTGCAATAGGTGCATGATATGTGGACAGAAGTCAAAGTGTCAATGGTCAACATTTGACCAGTCAAAGGTAGACTTTTGACCAAAGTCAAAGAACGAGAAATGGTAGGTGACCAAAAATGGTAGGTAATATCCTACAAAATAAGACAACCTTTTCTGACTTGTACAACCTCTAGTCAGACCATATGAAGGCCTCTAATTGAGCACAAACTCCTTTGGCTCATTCAGGACAACTTATTTATGATATTAAAAGAAGAACGTTAGGTTCAATCGAGTGCTAGCACGATTTTCTTGAACCTAATTGAATCTCATTCAGATCAATTGAACTAGATCAGTTCAATTGATGATCACCAGATTCAAACCCTTATTTGAGTGACCCAGTTAGGTTCAATTCTGTATGGTAATGGGATATGCCATGATCTCTATCATCGACATCATCGAAACTCCTTTCGATGGATCAGAACTCTTCTGATTCGAACAGCTAGAATGATCGATCATCTAAATCATTCTAATTGCTCCCAAAATCCACCAGTGACACCTAGCAGTATATGGTGGCAACCCATCAGAGCTGAATGCGAACCTCTTGGTGCAGCTACTTGTGTGATTAAGTTCTTCTATCTTGAGCCCTGATTAGATTAGGGTTAAGGTGAACTCATCAAACCCTAGTCTCTGTCATATGATGTAATCGTTCGATTTCAAGTTCGATGTAAAAATCTAAATAGAAACTCTTTCTATTATTTCACTCTGCCATGGCCATGCACTTTTGGACTTGATTCTTATGATCATCATAGGGCTGCTCCTCTACCACCGAGGTAGATAGATTCCATCTTGATGCTATCCCGTTCCTATAATGAACATGCTATAGCCAACATATACCTCAGGGTTCCATATGGCTAGGAGATCGAGTAATGGTGTAGTCAAACTATAACACCCTCAAGGTGAACTACCGATGCACCTCAGGTCAAGGAACCAGACACACCACTGCAGCATCAAGTCAGTCATCGATGAGAAGGTAGACTTCCTAATGACTACTCGAGGTGGTCACGCTCAGTGCCCTCATTCTCTAATGAGTACCTATACTCTCGCTCGAGTGTCTCCACACCATAGACTCAAGACTCATCTACTAAAGAGAAGCGATTGTACACCAACCTTTTGGATCAATCACCATCCTCGTGATGATCCTATGGTCGAAAGCATTTTATGAGTTAATAATGATTGTTCATGTCTTAAATTTTCTACTCTTGAAAATATAAATTATCATTACCATTAACTCAAAGGATGTATCATAGACACTAAATACACATATGTGATAGAAAATAACCCATTTTATTGATTATAGTCATAATTATAATTTTGCCCCTAGAAGTGTATTACAAGTGTCAGCCAATTCTGGCTTCTAGGGCACATATATCTAACACTGATTTCACAAAGAGTTGTGATTAGCTGGGAAGAAGAGGAGTTGGATCACGCTTAGTCTATAAATAAGATCCTACGCCCAACTCAAAGAGCATAATAATTCTTCACGCCCCAAGGCTGCTTCTCCTCTCCTCCTCCATGTCAAACCCACCTTCTCCCTCTCCTCTCTACGTCCAAAAGGAGTTTTGGACCTTGGTTGGTACAATCCAGACGAGAGAAAGGCGACTGAAAGCTAGAAGGCTGCACTGCTGCAAAGGATGACTGCTGATCTTCGAAAGGTATTTTGAAAATCCTCTAAATTTAATTTTTGGAGATGTGATAGAGAAGAAGAGGATCTCTAGATCCAATCCAAGTGGATATCGATAGAGGTCAGGCACTTGCATGGCTAGATCCAAAACCTTCCACTACTTACAGGATCATCAACGAGTAATAGGATTACCCACTTCAAGGTAAATTAAATTTGATTTAATTTATCTATTTTTATTTTAATTATTAAAATAATAAAAATTAGATCGAAAATATCCCAGATCTGATCTAGATCAAAAAGAAAAAATTTTGAAATATATCTCTTGATCTGATCAGATCTGAACGAACTTGGTCCAGAAAATCCAAATTTTTCTTCACTATCATCTAAAGATAGTGGAGAAGATATACTGATAGTATTAGATGAATTAATAAAGTTGGATAACCACTGGAC
Source organism: Cocos nucifera (assembly GCA_006176705.1). Lineage (NCBI taxonomy): Eukaryota > Viridiplantae > Streptophyta > Magnoliopsida > Arecales > Arecaceae > Cocos > Cocos nucifera. The sequence continues at coordinate 70,221 of QRFJ01005537.1, read as the reverse complement.
ACTGGATTCAGCGTGTTTCCACCATTACACTACACATCAAGAGTGGTTCTTATCTTATGAAAGATCCGATGGAGGGAGTGAAAGTCTTGGAGATGATCATCCATGTAAAGTTGATGGTATTGGTACAGTAAGAGTGAGGATATATGATGGAGTCATACAGACACTCACCAATGTGAAACATGTGCCAGAACTAAAAAAGAATCTGATATCCCTGGCTTATGTGGAAGGATAGGAATATGCTTTCAGTTGTCAATCAAGTAGTGGGTGTTTGAGGACTTTTAAGAGTGCATTGGTGGTGATGAAAGAGAGAAGACTAAGCAACAACCTATACAGGATGGAGGGCTCAGTGGTTATAGATAGTGCGGAGGTATCTATAGCAACATAGGAGGAGCAGCTAGCCTACAAGTTATGGCACTATCGTATGGGTTACTTGAGTGACAGGGGGCTTATAGAATTTAGTAGGAGAGGTCTAATTCCAACATTCAGAAAGGAAGGAAATGACCTATGTGAAGGTGTGCAGTGCAGGGTTTCTTGCACTATTTTCAAAATTTTTTCAAAAATTTATTAATTATAGAAGAATATATAATTAATTTAATTAATTATTAGTCATTGATCATATCAGAAAACCCTACATACAAGATCTAAATATGATATACATGTTTTGAATTCAAAAATTGAATCAATAGCAGTAACTATTTACTAATAGTTCTACGTGTTCAGAACACGATACCTTACATGGATAGCTGAACACCACAATTTGATCACCGCTAGAGAGATCCACTCATCACGATGTAGTCACATAATGTGTCTGGCCTCTGTAGATCATCCACATGAGGCTTCTAGTCCCGAACAGCTCATCCTTAGTGCTAGCTTGAGATCCAAAAGCTTCGACAACTATTGTTGACCGAACTGCTTAGATCTTCATCTATGGGCTTTTTGGATGCTCTGGATCATTAGTAGATGTAGCAGAGAGGTAGAGGAGATTCTTCCTAAAATTTAGTGGACTCATGACACTCGTAGCTCACACAAACTCTTCCCGAACCCTAGGTCGAAACCGTAGGGCAGCACTCTCACCCAAACCCTACGCACTAATTTCTCTAGAACTTTTTTTTCAGATTTTTTTGAATTTTCTCCATTTAGAAGGAAGCTCATAGATTGAGTATATCTATCTTTCTCTAATGATCACATGTCCAGAAAAATCCAGTATTTAATTTTGCACCAATCAGAGTCAAAACTATGTGTGGAAAGATAAGGATAGGTTGGTTATTTGTTTGAATTCAAATCCTGTTTGAATTCAAATGCTAACCAATTTGTTCCTATCCACTTGGGGCATGAAGAGACCAGGCATGTACCCTTCTCAGCATGGAGAGAAGTTATAAGAAACTATTTCTCATAGAGAAAAGTTGGCATAGAAAGTTTGGGTGTGGCACAAGATAAGAGAATGGATGGTTGCCCAATCAAATTCAAACTCCATTTAAATTTTAATGGCAACCAACCAGCCTTTATCCATTTAGGATGCGGGATAGCTCAATGTGCACCCTCTATTCATGGAAAAGAGGACACAAGAATCTCATCCTCATGTGGAAAGAGGATGGTGCAAACCCAGGTGGCGCAAAGGAGAAGTAGACTAGTCAAACTAGTCTATAAGGAACCTTATCCAATTGGACTGACTCAAACAACTTTGGCTAGGTCTAATTAGATCAAATTAAATCCAAAATATTTAGTCTTAATTAGGCTTAATTAAATTCTGATAAAATTAGAAATTGATCAAGTCCTACCACTGATCAAATCAGGGATCAAACCTCCTCGGTGATTAGGTCATCTCATAACCTAATTGAGTCAAATACAACTGAATCCAATTCAACTGGAATTAAACAAAAAATAATTACTCAATAAAATTAAGTCAATCAGCAATCAAATTATTAATTAAATCTCTCATAAATATAGAGTCTAAATCTAGTGTGTAATCGGACAACAAAGTCCATCAATATGAAACCCAGATCGAAGAGTCCCAAACCAGTGGGACTCTTGACCCCGGTGCCCGAAAGGAATGAAACTTATGATCACAGTGTTAGATATACGTGCCCTAGAAGCCAGAATTGACTGACACTTGTAATACACTTCTAGGGGCAAAATTATAATTTTGACTAATATAAATAAAATGGATTATTTTCTATCACATATGTGTATTTAGTGTCTGTGATACATCCTTTGAGTTAATGGTAATGATAATTCATATTTTCAAGAGTTGAAAATTTAAGACATGAATAATCATTGTTAACTCATAAAATGCTTCCGACCATAGGATCATCACGAGGATGGTGATTGATCCAGAAGGTTGGTGTACAATCGCTTCTCTTTAGTAGATGAGTCTTGAGTCTACGGTGTGGAGACACCGAAGCGAGAGTATAGGTACTCGTTAGAGAATGAGGGCACTGAGCGTGACCACCTCGAGTAGTCATTAAGGAGTCTACCTTCTCATCAATGACTGACTCGATGCTGCAGTAGTGTGTCTGGTTCTTTGACCTGAGGTGCATCGGTAGTTCACCTTGAGGGTGTTATAGTTTGACTACACCATTACTCGGTCTCCTAGCCATTCGAAACCCTGAGGTGTATGTTGGCTATAGCATGTTCATTGTAGGAACTGGATTGCATCAAGATGAAATCTATCTACCTCGGTGGTAGAGGAGCAGCCCTATGATGATCATGAGAATCAAGTCCAGAAGTCCATGGCCATGGCAAAGTGAAATAATAGAAAGAGTTTCTATTTAGATTTTCACATCGGACTCGAATCGAATGATTACATCATATGATAGAAACTAGGGTTTGACGAGTTTACCTTAACCCTAATCTGATCGGGGCTCAAGATAGAAGGAACTTAATCACACAGGTAGCTGCACCAAGAGGTTCGCATTCAGCTCTGATGGGTTGCCACCATATACTGCTAGGTGTCACTGGTGGATTTTGGGAGCAATTAGAATGATTTAGATGATCGATCATTCTAGCTGTTCGAATCAGAAGAGTTCTGATCCATCGAAAGGAGTTTCGATGATGTCGATGATAGAGATCATGACATATCCCATTACCATACAGAACTGAACCTAACTGGGTCACACAAACAAGGGTTTGAATCTGGTGATCATCAATTGAACTGATCCTAGTTCAATTGATCTGAATGAGATTCAATTAGGTTCAAGGAAATCGTGCTAGCACTCGATTGAACCTAACGTTCTTCTTTTGCTATCATAAATAAGTTGTCCTGACTGAGCCAAAGGAGTTTGTGCTCAATCAGAGGCCTTCATATGGTCTGACTGGAGGTTGTCCAAGTCAGAAAAGGTTGTCTTATTTTGTAAGACATTACCTGCCATTTTTGGTCACCTACCCATTTCTTGTTCTTTGACTTTGGTCAAAAGTCTACCTTTGACTGGTCAAATGTTGACCATTGATACTTTGACTTTTGACCACATGTCACGCACCTATTGGAGAGCTGGTGGGGGCCTGTCCCCCTGCCAGAACCTGGCAAGGAAGAGGGCGCATGCCACCCTTAGGCGTGTGCCCAAGTTGGAGGCGCCTAGGAGTCCCTTGTTGGACAAGGGACTCCATCTCCTTTTTGGATTCCAATTAGAGTTCTCCTAAGAACCAACTTTGACTGGTCTTAGGTGCCCTCTAAGGAGGAATCCAGGGGACTCTATTCCCACCAATCAGATTTAGATCTGATTTCATAAAGGGTTGTGATTGGTTGGGAAGAAGAGGAGTTGGATCACGCTTAGTCTATAAATAATACCCTGCGCCCAACTCAAACTCAGATGATGTTTGAGTCACAATTCCCCACGCCGAAGGCTGCCTCTCCCCTCTTCCTCCATGTGAAACCACCTTCTCCCCTTCCTCTCCACATCCAAAAGGAGTTTTAGATTTTTGGTTGGTGCGATCCAGATCAAAGAAAGGCGACTGAAAGCTAGAAGGCTGCACTACTGCAAAGGACGACTGCTGATCTTCAAAAGAAGTTTTAAAAGATCCTCCAGATTAGATCCAGCCTGAGTGAATATTGATAGAGGCCAGGCACTTGCGTGACTAGATTCAGAACCTTTCGCTGCATACAGGATCATCAACGGATAATAGGATTACCCATATCAAAGTAAATTAAATTTGATTTAATTTATTTAAATTTTATTTAATTTTTAAAATAATAATAATTAGATCTAAAATATTCTAGATCTGATCTAGATCAAAGAAAAAAATCTTTGAAATATATCTCTTGATTTGATCAGATCTGAACCAACCTAGTCCGAGAAATCAGGATTCTCATTCAACTGGTATCACATCCAAGGTTCTAAAAGTATTTGGATCTAATTTTAAATTTATTTTAATTAGAAAATAAATAATTTCAGATGTCACATGAGATGTGATCAGATCTGAAATTAGAAAAAATTAAAATTACATGATTTGGATCTAAGATTAGGAAATATGCATGACTAGTTCTAAAATGGAATAGTTCTATAGAATAGTCTTGCGTATTTTTGATTTAATCTGATTAAATCATATTTTAGATCTATTTATTTATTATTTTTTGATATTATAATAGTTATAATAACATCTAAAAAATAGCAAATAAAATTATTTAATTTAGAATATCATATGAGATATGATTGATGCATGTCTAGACTAGTTGTAGAATAGTTCTACATAATTGTCTAGATTAGAATTTATTTTGATTAGATCAATTTAAATCTAATTTTTTAGATTATTATGAGATAATTTAGATCTGAAAACATGCATGATTCGATACATGAGATGTATGCAAAATATGCCATGATTAGATCTAATTTGTATATGAGATATATGATATAGATCTAAAACTATTTTGTAGTATTGCATGTTCCTGATTAAGGCGTTCCTCTTGGCCGTCCGATCATAAGAATGAAGAAGGGTTTAAAGGCCCTCTCTTTCCATTCGATGGGGTGTTCTTATGATGTGTAGGGGTGCTGCGTGTTCGTCCTTAATCAGAAACCCAAAACTTACTTTCTGCAAAACCCTAGATCCTGAAACCCTAGGATTTATTGTGCATATTTTGTTTATGAACCCTACTTAATTAAAAATTAAGATTATGGAATATTAATTAGGTCTAAAATTAAGAATTTTAGATCTAAGACATATTCATAATACTGGGTTCGGGCTTGGGTAGCTCAATTAGGTCTAAGCGGTTGATCAAATCCGAATCAAGAGTTGGTTAGATGGGATCAACAATGCTTAAATTGACCAGCCTAATAGGATTAAGTCTGGGTCAAGATCGAGTCACGATCAAGCAAGACCTAATTAGGCTCAGAGGTTAGAGTCTGGATTGTAGGCTAACCCAATTGGTTCTGGCTCAACAATTTGGTGTCTAAGGTAAGTTTGGCACATACGATCCGACTGGTTTTTAATTGGAAGCTACTCGACCTGAATGCATTCTTGTACGAGTTAATGGCATATTCCTTCCACCGATCTCACTTACCTGGCCATATCTGTTGACACAGTTCTGATCTGAGGTGGTCAATAATCCGAGCTAACCCATGCCACTAGGTTAGTCATAATTGTTATGACTATGACAAGTCTAGTTTAATGAGACCTGAATCAATTCTCCCTAAGAAAAGATTAAGTCTGAGGTCTTCCACCATTGTAGATGTGCGGGCCCTTCCCGGGGTTGATTGTTCTCGGCTGGATACAGTGGCTCAGTTGCACCGGAAGATGCAACCATGTCTATTAGGCATTGGATGCTATGGGCTGGAGGATGAGTTGGGCTCAATATTTCGGATACGGTGAGAGACTCAATTAGGAACCCAGTCTATGCAAATGGTGGGTCTGACTTAACTAAGGAGTGGATCAATATTTTGGATACGGTGAGATTCATGAATTAGAGACCAAGTTTGGGTGCACCATGATTAGAGAATCATTGAACAAGAGTTGTTCACTCATTGGCTAACCCATCACCAATAACTGTTAGGTGAGGTGATGAGTCAGTTGGTGAGACCGCACCACCCACTAGAAATCATTAATCATGGAGATTTTCGCATCTCTACAGAGGGAGTGTAGGGATCCGAGAAAATAGTGGGAGCTAATTTGTTTAAAAATAAAATCCCTAAATAAATTGGTCAAGTCATAAATTACAGTATCTAACTAGAATCTTTGACTCTCTACAGAAAAATATCTGCGTCCAACCCATTGGCACGTATCCTGGACACACATAGACTGACTCGGACCCAATTATAAAGATTGGCTCAGGAACTACAAAATAGTTTTGGGTTCCGAGAAGTTAACCCATGTACTTGGACCAGGACCTCCCACCTTACCAGCCCGTCCATCTATTGAACAGAGAGCATCTCTGAAAAAATGGATAGACGAAGATAATAAGGCCAGATATTACATGTTGGGCTCGATGTCTGATGAGCTCCAGCGCCAACATGAAGATATCGGGACTGCTCGCCAAATGTTGGCTCACCTGCAGGAGATGTTTGGTGAACAGAGTCGCGCAGCCAAATATCAAGTCACGAAATGACTTTTTAAGGCTAAGATGCGTGATGGGCAGTCAGTCCAAGATCACTGTCTGACAATGATCAAGGACATGGAAGAGCTTGAGAAGCTCGGTGTGAAGTTAGACTTGGACCTGCAGAACGATATTATTCTGCAATCCTTGACTGATGCATATGGGCAATTCATCATGAATTACCACATGCATAAACTTCAAAATTCCTTGGCCGAATTAATGAATATGCTGGTTACCGCTGAGCTTTCTATGAAAGGTTCTAAAGGCTCAGTTCTTGCTATGGAATGGACTTCTTCCAAAAGAAAGTCTTATGGAAAGAAAAAGAAGTCTGTGAAAAAGCAGAAAGGTGGAAGGATCAAAGAAGAAGAAGGCAGAGCCGAAGAAAAAGGCCGATGTCAAAGGAAAGTGTTTCCATTGCAACAGCGACGGCCATTGGAAGCGGAACTGCCCTACTTACCTGGCCACCCTGAAGAACAAGAAGGAAGGTCCTTCTGGAGGTATGCTCGTTATTGAGTCTAACCTTACGGTTTCTTCTGCATCCAGTTGGGTGCTTGACTCTGGTTCTAGTGCTCATCTGTGCACTTCCATGCAGGGTCTTGAGGATAGCAGGAGGCTGAGGGATGGAGACATGATCCTACGCATCGGTAATGGAGCAAGAGTTGCTGCAGTAGCCGTGGGAACATACCCTCTTCGATTACCATCTGGTTTAGACTTAGTTTTGAAAGACTGTTATTATGTGCCTGCAGCTAGCAGGAATTTGATTTCTGTTTCATGCTTAGCACAAGAAGGCTTATGTGATTACCTTCTTTAAGGACCATTGTAACATTCTTTATGAAAGAAATAAAATTGCAAATGGTTTCCTTATTAATGGTCTTTATCAGCTACATATTGATGTACCTGTTCTAACTATCGAGCAAAACGTGAATGCCAAACGACCTAGGGATAGTCCAAACGATAGATATCTATGGCACCTGAGATTAGGTCATATAGCAGAAGATAGGATCAACAAATTGGAGAAAAATGGGCTATTGAGTCCATTGACTTTCGAGTCATATCCAACTTGTGAATCTTGTCTTCAAGGCAAAATGACTAAACTCCCTTTTGTTGGACATGGGGAGAGGGCCACAGATCTCCTTGCCCTAGTACATACTGATGTGTGCGGCCCATTTGATGTGCCGGCTAGAGGCAATTTTGTCTACTTCATTACCTTTACCGATGATCTGTCTAGGTATGGGTATGTGTATCTTATGAGACACAAGTCTGAAGCTTTTGAAAAGTTCAAAGAATTCAGACATGAAGTAGAAAAACAAACTGGAAAAACCCATTAAGGTTCTTCGATCAGATCGAGGAGGTGAATACCTTAGCCAGGAATTCCTAGACTATCTAAAGAAAAATGGCATAGTCTCTCAATGGACTCCACCAGGAACACCTCAACTCAACGGGGTTTCAGAATGGAGAAATCGGACCCTATTGGATATGGTTCGATCCATGATGAGCTTCACAGACCTCCCTGATTTCCTTTGGGGACACTCATTGTTAACTTCAATTTATCTACTGAATAGGGTTCCCTCTAAAACCGTTCCTACCACACCGTATGAGATATGGCACGGTAAGAAACCAAGTCTGAGTCATCTCAGAATTTGGGGTTGTCCGGCTCATGTCAAAAGACAACAAGCGGACAAGTTAGAGTTTAGGTCCTTTAGAGCTCGATTCATAGGATATCCTAAAGAGTCATTAGGATACTATTTCTACATTCCAGAAGACCACAATGTGATTGTGAGTCGACATGCCATCTTTCTTGAAAAATAGTTTATTCAAGATAGCGGCATTGGAAAGCAGATCAAGCTTGATGAGAAAGTCTCACAAGTACAACGAGCTAAGGACCAATTGGAACCAAATCAGGTTGAGCCAATAAGAACACTACCTCCTCCACCTCGTAGATCGGAAAGAGTTTTCCCGTCCCCCTGAAAGATACTTAGGTATTATTTCAGAGGAAGTAGAGAAAATGTTCCTCATAGGTAATGGTGCTCATGGTGATGATCCCAAAACCTACAACGAGGCGATATCAGATATCGACTCCGAGAAATGGCTAGAGGCAATGCAGTCAGAAATTGACTCGATGCACTCAAACCAAGTCTGGACCTTGGTAGATCCACCAGAAGGTATAGTACCTATTGGGTGTAAATGGATCTTCAAGAGAAAGATTGGTGCAGATGGGAATGTGGAGACATTCAAGGCTAGACTAGTGGCAAAAGGTTATAGTCAACGCGAAGGCATTGACTATCAGGATACCTTTTCCCAGTGGCTATGCTAAAATCCATCCGCACATTGCTTGCCGTTGCAGCCTATTTCGATTATGAAATATGGCAAATGGACGTGAAAATGGCATTCTTAAATGGATATCTTGAGGAAGATATCTATATGGAACAGCCGCTAGGTTTCACATCCAGTGATACTGATCACAAGGTTTGCAAGCTGCAAAGGTCCATATATGGACTTAAGCAAGCATCTCGGAGCTGGAACACTCGTTTCAATGATGTGATCAAAAAGTTTGGTTTCATCAAAAATGAAGAGGAACCATGTGTTTTCAAAAAGGGTCAGTGGGAGCGCTGTTGTCTTCCTCGTATTGTACGTGGATGACATCCTCCTTATTGGGAATGATATTCCCATGTTGACAACAGTCAAATTATGGTTGTCCAAGGAATTCTCCATGAAAGACCTAGGTGAAGCATCCTTTATTCTAGGAATTAAGGTCTATAGGGATAGACCGAATAGGATGCTAGGACTTTCACAGAAGATGTACATAGAGAAAGTACTAAAGAGGTTTAGTATGGAAAACTCTAAGAGGGGATTAATACCCTTCAGACATGGTATTCATCTTTCCAAGAAGATGTGCCCTAGCACACCTGAGGAAATAGAACGCATGAGCAAGATCCCTTATGCTTCTGCAATAGGGAGCCTCATGTATGCCATGCTATGTACACGACCTGATATAGCCCATGCTGTGAGTGTCACAAGCAGATATCAGTCAAATCCAGGTGAAGAACACTGGACTTCTGTGAAATGTATCCTTAAGTACTTGAGAAGAACTAAGGATATGATGTTGGTCTTTGGTAATGGAGAACTCCAAGTCCAGGGATACACAGACTCGGATTTCATGTCCGATATAGATGATCGAAAGTCGACATCTGGGAGTCTGTTTGTGTGCAATGGTGGTGCTGTCAGCTGGAAGAGTTCCAAGCAAACGGTGATAGCAGATTCCACCATGGAAGCAGAATATATCGCTGCATCAGAGGCTGCGAAGGAAGCATTCTGGTACAAGAAGTTTGCTGCAGAAATTGGAGTAATGCCATCAGATGCCATTCCTCTATACTGCGACAACAATGGCGCCATAGCCCTTGCTAAGGAGCCGAGGTCTCACCAGAAATCCAAGCACATTGAGCGGCGATACCACCTCATCCGATTACCTCGAGAAGGGTTACGTCGAGGTCAAGAGAGTCAACTCCACAGATAATGTGGCAGACCCACTTACAAAGCCGTTGGGCCAGCAGAAGATCGAAGCCCACCTTGAGAAGATGGGACTTAGACTTGTAGCCAATTGGCTTTAGGACAAGTGGGAGATTGTTAGATATATGTGCCCTAGAAGCCAGAATTGGCTGACACTTGTAATACACTTCTAGGGGCAAAATTATAATTTTGACTAATATCAATAAAATGGGTTATTTTCTATCACATATGTGTATTTAGTGTCTGTGATACATCCTTTGAGTTAATGGTAATGATAATTCATATTTTCAAGAGTTGAAAATTTAAGACATGAATAATCATTATTAACTCATAAAATGCTCCCGACCATAGGATCATCACGAGGATGGTGATTGATCCGGAAGGTTGGTGTACAATCGCTTCTCTTTAGTAGATGAGTCTTGAGTCTACGGTGTGGAGACACCGGAGCGAGAGTACAGGTACTCGTTAGAGAACGAGGGCACTGAGCGTGACCACCTCGAGTAGTCATTAGGGAGTCTACCTTCTCGTCAATGACTGACTCGATGCTGCAGTAGTGTGTCTGGTTCTTTGACCTGAGGTGCATCGGCAGTTCACCTTGAGGGTGTTATAGTTTGACTACACCATTACTCGATCTCCTAGCCATATGGAATCCCTGAGGTGTATGTTGGCTATAGCATGTTCATTGTAGGAACTGGATTGCATCAAGATGGAATCTATCTACCTCGGTGGTAGAGGAGCAGCCCTATGATGATCATGAGAATCAAGTCCAGAAGTCCCATGGCCATGGCAGAGTGAAATAATAGAAAGAGTTTCTATTTAGATTTTCACATCGGACTCGAATCGAATGATTACATCATATGACAGAGACTAGGGTTTGACGAGTTTACCTTAACCCTAATCTGATCGGGGCTCAAGATAGAAGAACTTAATCACACAGGTAGCTGCACCAAGAGGTTCGCATTCAGCTCTGATGGGTTGCCACCATATACTGCTAGGTGTCACTGGTGGATTTTGGGAGCAATTAGAATGATTTAGATGATCGATCATTCTAGCTGTTCGAATCAGAAGAGTTCTGATCCATCGAAAGGAGTTTCGATGATGTCGATGATAGAGATCATGACATATCCCATTACCATACAGAACTGAACCTAACTGGGTCACACAAACAAGGGTTTGAATCTGGTGATCATCAATTGAACTGATCCAGTTCAATTGATCTGAATGAGATTCAATTAGGTTCAAGAAAATCGTGCTAGCACTCGATTGAACCTAACGTTCTTCTTTTACTATCATAAATAAGTTGTCCTGACTGAGCCAAAGGAGTTTGTGCTCAATCAGAGGCCTTCATAATGGTCTGACTGGAGGTTGTCCAAGTCAGAAAAGGTTGTCTTATTTTGTAAGACATTACCTGCCATTTTTGGTCACCTGCCATTTCTTGTTCTTTGACTTTGGTCAAAAGTCTACCTTTGACTGGTCAAATGTTGACCATTGACACTTTGACTTTTGACCACATGTCATGCACCTATTGGAGAGCTGGTGGGGGCCTGTCCCCCTGCCAGAACCTGGCAAGGAAGAGGGCGCACGCCACCCTTGGCGTGTGCCCAAGTTGGAGGCGCCTAGGAGTCCTTGTTGGACAAGGACTCCATCTCCTTTTTGGATTCCAATTAGAGTTCTCCTAAGAACCAACTTTGACTGGTCTTAGGCACCCTCTAAGGAGGAATCCAGGGGACTCTATTCCCACCAATCAGATTTAGATCTGATTTCACAAAGGGTTGTGATTGGTTGGGAAGAAGAGGAGTTGGATCACGCTTAGTCTATAAATAAGACCCTGCGCCCAACTCAAATTCAAATGATGATTGAATCACAATTCCCCACGCCCAAGGCTGCCTCTCCCCTCTTCCTCCATGCCAAACCACCTTCTCCCCTTCCTCTCCACGTCCAAAAGGAGTTTTGGATTTTTGGTTGGTGCGATCCAGATCAAAGAAAGGCGACTGAAAGCTAGAAGGCTGCACTGCTGCAAAGGACGACTGCTGATCTTCAAAAGGAGTTTTGAAGATCCTCCAGATCAGATCCAGATCTAATTTCTGGAGACGTGATAGAGAAGAAGAGCATCTCCAGATCCAATCCGAGTGGATACCGGTAGAGGCCAGGCACTTGCGTGGCTAGATCCAGAACCTTCCGCTGCATACAGGATCATCAATGGAAAATTGGATTACCCATATCAAGGTAAATTAAATTTGATTTAATTTATCTAGATTTTATTTAATTTTTAAAATAATAATAATTAGATCTGAAACATCCTAGATCTGATCTAGATCAAGGAAAAAAATCTTTGAAATATATCTCTTGATCTGATCAGATCTGAACGAACCTAGTCCGAAAAATCGAGATTTTCCTTCACACAGAGTCTAGACTCTCAATCATAGAGTCCCAAGTAGGTAGGACTCAGAGTCCTAGCCTAGTAGAACTCTTGGTCGAAGAATTTCGGTCTAGTGGGACTCTTGACCATAGAGTGAAGGAAAAATCGAGTTTTTTCTGCTGTAGGATGCATCTAATCGAATCAGATTTGCAGCAGAATAATTTCAAATTTTTTTTATGATTTAATCAAATTTGAAAGTTCTTAGATCTAATTAGATTAATCTAAATTAAAATAAAAATAAAAATAAAAATAGTGATAATAGTTATCACCTAATCGGATAAATCATTTATCCATTGTGATGATCTATTGATTGATCCAAGGTTCTCATTGAGCCGTGCACGTGTTCGATCTCTACTAATATCCACTCAGGTCAGATTTGGAAGTCTCCTCCTTTTAGATCTGATCTCCAAAAATTAGTTCTGATGTCTTCCCGTAGAGCCTTCAAAATAAACTCCGAAGGCTGTGCGTTCATCTCACGAACATCATCGTCTCTCGCTGATCTTCATGCCGATAGAACTTGATCTTTTCTCATAGGTTTTGCCCAACTCTTTGGCATGGAGAAGAGGGAGAGGATTAGATGAGGGAGGTATGGAGATTAATGTTTTGGTAGAGCTTCACTATGGAAAAATTGCTATGCACAATAGCTTGCGTAGGGCCATATTTATAAACCAAGTCAAGAGTCCCTTCGCATATAACTTTGAATAGGTCAAAGTTTAACATGTAGAAGGACTCCTTAACGGATCTCCATGCCCCACCCTCTTATTTTTCTAATTTTATCACACAAAATTTAGAAAAAAATGGCATGGAGATGGAGAGATAAAGTTTGGATAGCGTAAGCAAGTTATCTCCTAGATATTTGATCTCATCAAGTATGTTTGACCCATTCAAATCCCATTTAAATGGGACACCTTCACCCTATCCATATGGGGTGCACGACCAAAGGGGGAGTGCACCCCTTATTCCTCATGTAAACATCTAGGGGTGTCCATCCCTAGGAAATCTCCAGGGGGTGCACGCCCCTTATCCTTTAATTCCTGCATTCGGGTCAAAATTTGACCTTTGTCCTATTCCCATCTTATGGGATTAAGATAAAATCTATTCAAGTCCCATTCAATGAATTTATGTCAAGTCCTAATCAAGTTAGAATAAGTCTTGACCAGACCAGGACTCAGTCCAGTCAGATCAAGAAAAATCCATCAAGAATTTTTGGGAGAGGCTTGTCCAAATTTCATCACATGATTTTAGGATAAGCCCTCATCAGGCAAAGACAATCCTTATCTTGTTTCCATCTTATATGATTTAGGACATGTCTTGATCAGGCTAGGATAAGATTCAGTTAGATCAAGATAAATTTATACAGAGTTTTTGGATAAGCCTTGTCCAAATAGTTTCAAAAATCAGTAGGCCTTGTCTGGTTTCCATCCGATGGATTAGGACAAGCCTAGATCAGGTTAGGATAAGACTTTTCTGATCTGAACAAGTTTCAATCAGACTAGGATAGATCCATACAAGACTCTTGGATAAGCCAAATCCAATTTGGCTCAGTTAAGATGAACCAAAAAGATGACAGAAGGAGAATATTAGGTTTAATCGTGTGCTGGCATGATTTTCTTGAACCTAATTAGATCGAATCCAAATCAATCGAATTGGGTTAGCTCAATTGATGACATCCAGATCTAAACCCTTATTTGTATGATCCAGTTAGGTTTAGTTCTATAAGGTAATGGGACATGTCGTGATCTCCATCAACAACATCATCAAAATACCTTTTGATGGACTAGAACTCTATTGATTCAATTAATTAGAATCGTCGATCATCAAGATAATTCTAATTATTCTCAAAATCCATCAGTGATACCTAGCAGTATATGGTGACAATCCATCAAAATCAAATAGCAAATCTCTTAGTGCAGCTATCTATGTGATTGGGTTCTTTTATCATGAGTCCTGATGGGATTAGGATTAAGGTAAACTCATCAAACCCAACACCCATCATACGAATGAATCAATCGATTCGAATCCAATGTGAAATACTAATAGAAACTCCTTTCTATTATTTCACACTACCATGGCTATTGATTTTCGGACTCGATCTTATATTCATAGGACTACTCCTCTACCGAGGTTGATAGATCCCATCTTGGTGTGATCCAATTTCTATAATGAACATGCCATAGCCAACATACACCTCAGAATTTTGAATGGTTAGGAGACCGAGTTATGGTGTAGTCAAATTATAACACCCTCAAGATGAACTGTCGATGCATCTCAGATCAAAGAACCAGACACACATTGCAACATCGAGCTAGTCATCAACGAGAAGGTAGGCTCCCTTATGACTGCTCGAGGTGGTTATGCTCAGTGCCCTCATTCTCTAACGAGTACCTATACTCTTTCTCTGGTGTCTCCACACTGTAGATTCAAAATTTATCTATCCTAAGAAAGTGATCATACATCGATCTTTCGAATCGATCATCATCCTCGTGATGATCCTACGATCAGAAGTAATTTATGAGTTAATTATGATAACACATGCCTTAAATTCTCAACTTATAAGAATATGTGTTATCATGCCTATTAACTCGATGGATGTATCATAGAAACTTTAATATATAATATGGTAGAATAAATAATCCTTTAATTAATTTTTATGTCAAAATTATGAAAATATCCCTAGAAAGTATTTAACAAGTATCGGCCAACCTAGCTTCTAGGGTACACATCTAACAAACTTCCACTTGATCTAAAGCTAATTGGGTACAAATCTAAGTCCCATCTTCTCAAGATGGGCTTGGATCTTCTACTTGCCTAAAAGCTTTATCAGTGGATGAATCACATTATCTGTGGTGCTGACTCTCTTGACCTCGACGTATCCTTCTCGAGGTAATCGTGGATTAGGTGGAACCATCTTCTTGAAACTCTTCCAACTTACAGTACCACTAGTGCACAGGAACAAACTTTTAGACATCGACTTTTGATCATCTTTATCAGACATAAATTCTGAGTCTGCATAGCCCTAGATCTAGAGTTCACTATGCTGCATCTCTTCAGCACCTCCTCTATGTGAAAGACCTAGCATTCTCTTCATTCTATCCCTGTAGACCTAAAATGAAGGATGCCTTACCTAGGTCTTTCAGAGAAAATTCCTTAGATAACCATACTTTGACCTATGTCAACATGAGAATATCATTGCCAATCAGGAGGATGTCATCCATATACAATATGAGGAATACAACAATGCTCCCACTGACCTTCTTGAACACACTTGATTTCTCCTCATTCTTGATTAAACCAAATAATTTGATTACATCAAGCATTCCAACTCTGAGATGCTTGCTTAAGTCCATGAACCTTTGTAGCATGTAGACCTTTGTGATCACCATCACTAGATGTGAAAACAAATGGCTATTTCATATAAATATCTTCCTCAAGATATCAAATTATGAACTTCGTTATCACATCCATCTGTCATATTTCATAATTAAAATTTATTGCAATGGTAAGCAATGTGTGGATGAATGGCTACTGACGAGAAGGTCACCTTGTGAGGATTTGTGGTGCTCCCAAATCTTAGGAGGCCATGGAAGGAGTCAGGGGGTTGGCTCTGGGGATTCTAGGGGCTTGGTTGGTGCTTCGGAGATTGGGACACAAGGTGAAGCAAGAAATCAAAGTTGGAGAATCAAGACTGTAGAAAGGAGATTTTTTGCAGGTTAGCTGGCTCAGTCTAAAATTGGGTCGGCTAAGTCTTAGAGTACAGGCAAAATAGAGAGCTAAGCATTCGGGACTGCTGGCATGGCACAGGACTGGACCGGCTCACTTTTAGACTAAGCTGACCTAGTGGAACTTAGTTGGCTCAGTGTTGAGACTGAACCAACTCAGTGCACGGGCAGAGTTATGCGAGGGTCTATTTTGGACGAGGGTCTGGGTTGATCCTAGGAATCTTAAGGCCTAGTTTGAGAGGTCTTAAGGTGGCTAATTCATATATGGATTGGATCTAGATCTAGAGGATGAGAGTATAGGAGACATGGGTGTACATGGGCTCGGTGAGTGCTTTCATGTATTGGATTAGCCAAGAAAGTTTTTGGTCAGCATAATGGCTATGTATAAATACATAGGTTGTATTAGGGTTTTCGGATTGAAAATCAATATAGATCTTTTCTTCCTCAACTCTCTTCTTCTCTTCTCTCTAGATTTACCGCCTTAGGGTTCTTGAAGAAGCCCTAGAGAAGGGGGGCATCTCCCTCAAGCCTAAGGAGGGAGGTATCCCATCATAGATTCTGATGGATGATCGATGGTTTGCTGCCCATAGAGAACGTCATAGGTTCCTTCAGGCCCATGCTAAACATCAGAAGCTTTCATAATATGGTATCAGTGCTCATGATGTCAAGGATGATTGGCATTCGAGTGATATCATAGGTCTATAATTTGGCATTAGAGCTAGGTAATGCCTGGAATGTTGTGCACCTACATTATGGTATCAAAGCTTGATGGTGCATGGAAGGAAAGGAGAAGTCGTGCAAGGTGAAATCAAAAATCTGCACAAGGATTCCATGGTATATCTCAAATCTATCTTGTTATTACTGGTTTCGCTAACCAAGAGCAGTGAGTTGAAGGTGGAGGTTGAGAGGATTAATAGAAAGAGATTTTCCTAGGATGGAAGGATTTGTTGTATGATTTGCTGATCAGTTTTGATGGAAAGGTTGGGATGTATGATGGTTATGTGACAGGTAGGAAGTGCTAGAGTGCTGCAGTAGCACTTCCCTAGAGATGCAGGGCTGAGAGAGACTCGATAATGCAGTAGCTGAGGGAGTATCTCAGTAGAAAGCATCAGGGTTCTCTAGGAAGATGGGCAGTGTAGGACTGTTGAAGAGAGGTTTTCAAGAGATAATGGTCGAAGAAAGGTTGAAGAAGCAACTATACGTCCTTCGATGTCAGAAAGCTAGAGAAGTAGTCAGAGATGTATTCAGCAGTTCGACCAGAGCATGGATTTGCGAAGCCTTGAAAATGATGGAGATGGATGATCCATGGAGGTCCAGCAGGTTAGGACTGGATGGCTGTAGAGCGGCATAGAGACGAGTCAGGGAGTGCTGGAGTGCTGCAGGAGCACTTTCCTGGAGTCACAGGGCTAAGAGAGGCTTGGTGGTGCAGCAACCGAGGAGTGTATCTCAGCAGAGAGTGTCAGTGGTATCTCAAAGTGTTTGGGTGTAGGTCTCAGGGAGAGCCAAGGGGTCTCAGGTAGCATCAGGAGGTCTCAGGCAGTCGAAAGTATCATGGATTAGATTTCTTCTGTAGAGGCACCAAGGAGAGTTGTGGTTCAGATGGAGGATGGTTCTCCAGGCGCAATTGAAGCAATGGCTGGTGTAAGGGGCAGAAGAGAAGGACTAGGATAGAATTCTCTAGGATTCAATCGTTGGATTCAGAAGAGTTGGATAAGCTCTTGGGTTTCGGAGGTGCCCATAGATTGTGGAGGTATCCAAAACTACTTCAAAGGGGTCTGTAGAGTGTGGAGGGTTCGAAGGGACAGCAACGGTGTTTGAGGTGCAGCGGTAGGCTCAATAGTGCAGCATTGAGTGGTTTGCCTCAAGGGACTCAATGAAAGAGTTGACTTCTGTGGCATCAGGTGGACTTCGAATATAGGTGGATCTCTGCATTTGTGGCTTCACAAGTGGAGAGTAAATTTGGCGTGAGTTCAAAGCGCCAGTGATGCATAGTTCCTGGTGGAGCAGTGTGTGCAGGTGCACAGGCATAGCTCAGAGGAGATCGTGTCAGGTGGTACAGCATGTGCTGGTGTAGAAATGCTGTAGGTTCTCCAGAAAAGTTCAAAAAAAATGATGCAGCTGCTAAGTAGAAGGGATCCTATAATTCTAAGGTGGTGTCAAGAAGTAAGTACAGATCTTTAGCGGTGGAGGTGGTCATCACAAAGGCCTCAAAGGTGCACAATAGTTGAAGAAGATTGATGGAGGTGATGTTTGCACAAGTGCTGTCGAGTGCGTAGGGACAGTTGGATCGTGCGGGAGGTCATTGTCGAGAGGTTTGCCAAGGCTTGGGAGCACCATGGTGGAGATTGTGAGGATTTGTGGTGCTCCCAAGCCTTGGGGGGCCATGGGAGGAGTCAGGAGGTTGGCTCCAAAGATTTCAGGGGCTTGATTTGTGCTTTAGAGATCTGAAATACAAGATGAAGCAAGGAACCAAAGCCGAAGAATCAAGACTATAGAAAGAAAATTTTTTGTAGATTAGCCAGCTCAGTCCAAAACTAGGTCGGCTAAGTCTTAGAGCACAGGCAAAATAGAAAGCTAAGCATTTGGGACTACTGGCACAGCATAGGACTAGGCCGACTGAGTTTTAGACTAAGCTGACCAAGTGAAACTTAGTCGGCTCAGTGCTGAGACTGAGCTGGCTCAGTGCGCGGGCAGAGTTATGCGAGGGTCTATTTTGGACTAGGGTTTGGGTTGATCCTAGGGGTCTTAAGGTCTGGTTTGAGAGGTCTTAAGGTGGCTAATTCATGTATGGATCGGGTCTAGATCCAGAGGATGAGAGTATGGGAGATAAGGATGTACATGGGCTCGATGAGTGCTTTCATGTATTGGGTTAGCCAAAGAAGTTTTTGGTCGGGCCTGATGGCTATGTATAAATACAAAGATTGTATTAGGGTTTTAGGATTGAAAATCAATATAGACCTTTTCTCCCACAACTCTCTTCTTCTCTTCTCTCTAGAGTTGCCGCCCTAGGATTCTTGAAGAAGCCCTAGAGAAGAGGGCATCTCCCTTAAGCCCAAGGAGGGAGATGCCTCATCATAGATCTAGGTGGAGGATCGATGGTTTGCTGCTCATAGAGAACATCACAGGTTCTTTCAGATCTATGCTAAAGATCAGGAGCTTCCGTAACATGGTATCGATGCTTGTGATGTCAAGGATGGTTGACGTTCGAGCCATATCATGGGTCTATAATTTGGTATCAGAGCTAGGTGATGCTTGGAATGTTGTGGAGGACAGTAAACCTGATACTCTTTCACCATTAGCCTAGCCTTGAATGTCTCTACATTTTCATCTGCATATATCTTTCTCTTGAAGATCCATTTATATCCAATATGTATTGTACCTTCAAGTTGATCTACGAAGATCCAGATTTAGTTTGAGTGCATCAAGTCAATCTTTGACTTTGTTGCCTCTAACCAATTCTTAGAGTTGATATCTGATATCACCTCATCATAGGTTCTGGGATCATCATCATGAACCCATTTTCCATGAGGAATATTTTCTCTATATCCTCTAAAATAGTACCTAAGTACCTTCAGAAGGATGAAAAATTCTATTTGACCTACGAGATGGAGGAGGTAGTGAGTTGAGGATCGGCTCAGAGTAACTGGGTTCCTAAGGTTTCTTGGCTCGTTGCTCTTTAGAGACTTTCTTCTTGAGCCTAATCTGTCTTTCGATGCCACCATCTTGAACAAACTATTTTCAAAAATGGTGTGTCAATCCATAATCACATTATGGTTTTTCGAAAGATAGAAGTAATACCCTAATAACTCTTTAGGATATCCAATAAATCGAGCTCTAAGAGACCTAGACTCTAACTTGTCCACCGCCAAACAATCTCAATTCTGAGATGACTCAGACTTGACTTCTTACTATTCCATATCTCATATGGTATGGTAGGAACGGTTTTAGATGGAACCTATTAAACTATGTCCCTAAAGAAACTCAGGAAGATAATGAAGCTCATCATGGACAAACCATAACTAATAGGATCCATTTTCTCCATTCTGAAACCCCGTTAAGTTGTGGCATTCTAGGCGAAGTCCATTATGAGACTATACCATTATTCTTGAGATAGTCCAAAAATTTTTGACTAAGGTATTCACCTCCTCGATCTGATCAAAGAACCATAATGGGCTTTTCGGTTTGCTTTTCTACTTCATGTCTGAATTTTTTGAACTTTTCAATGGCTTCAAACTTATATCTTATCAAGCACACATACCCGTACCGAGATAGATTATCGATAAAGATAATAAAGTAGTCATAATTATCTCTGGCAGATATATCGAATGGGCCGCACACATCTATATGTACCAGGGCAAGTAGGTTTGTGGCCCTTTTTCATGTCCCACAAAAGAAAGCTTGGTCATTTTGTCTTGAAAGCATGATTTACAAATCAGATATGACTCAAAAGTCAATAGATCCATTAGTCCGAATTTCTTCAATTTGTTAATCCTATCTTCAGCTACATGACCTAGTCTAAGGTGCCACAGGTACCTTTCATTAACACTATCTCTAGATCATTTTGATCCTATGGCATTCACATTTTGCTCGACAGACTCAAAGATGAGCATTCCTTCAGAAGGTCCTTCTTCCTTCTTGTTCTTCAGGCTGACCAGGTATGCAGAGCAGTTCCACTTTCAATGGCATCAGAGTTGCAGTGGAAACACTTTTCCTTCTCCATGGCCTTCTTCTTTGGATCGCCCTTCTTTTTTCCTTTTGTTTTCTGCTTCTACGCAGACTTTTTCTTCTTTCCAAAAGACTCTCTTGAAAGAAGTCTACTCCATAGCCAGAACTGAGCCCTTTGAAGCCTTCAAAGTTTGCTCGATAGTAACCAGCATATTTATTAACTCGATTAGGCTGCACTGGAGCTTATTCATATGGAAGTTCATAATAAACTGCCCATACGAATCAATCAAGAACTGTAGGATCACATCAATCTATAGTTCCTTGTCCATCAAGACTCTGAGCTTCTCAAGCTCTTTAGGTCCTTGATTATTTGCCAAGCAGTAACCTTGGACCAACTGTCCATCATGTATTTGTGCCTTAAAAGATCTCTTCAAGACTTGATAACGCATCGTGCGACTCTATTCACCGAACAACTCTTGTAGGTGCACCAACATTTGGTGAGTAGTCTTGATATCTTCATATTGGTGCTACAATTCATCTATCATTGAGCCCAACATGTAGCACCTTACTTTGTTATGATCGTCAGACCACTTCCCAAAAGATGTTCTCTGATCAGCAGTCAGACGTGCTGGTAAAGGAGAGGTTCTGGGCCAATACATAAGTCAACTTTTTCAAATCTAAAATAATTTTGAAGTTCTTTAGCCAATCCTTGTAAATTGGTCTAGTCAACTTGTGGGTATCTTGGATTCGGACTAGGAGTTTTGATGCAGATATTTTCCTATAGAGAGTCAAAGTTTCTAGATAGACTTGTAATTTGACTCAATCAATTTATTTAGGATCTTCATTTTTAAACAAATTAGGCTTTCACTACTTTCTCGGATCCCTACACTTCCTTGATAGAGATGCAAAAATCTTCTAGTAGGTGGTGCGGTCCCACCGACTGGCTCACCACCTCACCTAACAGTTATTGATGATGGATCAACCGATGAGTGGACAACTCTTGTCTAATGTTTTTCTAAACAGGGTGCACCCAAACCTGGTCTCTAATTCATGAAGCTTACCATGCCCAAAATATTTTTCCACTCCTTAGTTAAGTCAAATCCATCATTTGCATAAATTAAATTCCTGATTGGATCTCTCACCATATCTGAAATATTGAGCCCAACCCATCCTCCAACCCGTATCATCCAATGCCTAATAGACATGGTTGCATCTTTCTGGTGCAACTGAACCATTATATCTAATCAAGAACAATCAACTCGGGGAAGGGCTCGCACATCTACAATGGTGGAAGATCTAGGACTTAATATTTTCTTAGAGAGATTTGATTTGAACTCTTAGACTCAACTAGTCAAAATATTTTGACTAACCTAGTGGCATGGGTTAGGTTGAATCATTAGCCACCTCAAACCAGAACTAGATCAACTCAATTGGTCAGGTAAGTAAGATCAGTGGGAGGAATATACCATTAACTCATCATGAATGCATTCAGATCGAGTAGCTTTCAATTAAACACCACTAGTCATATTTTCCATACTTACCTTAGACACCGCCTTGTCTGACCAGAATTGATCGAGTTAGCTTACAATCTAAGCTTGAACCATGGAGCTAAATTAGGTCTTAATTTGATTGACCACATGTGACTGTGAGTCAACCTTGATCCAAACTTAATCCTATTAGGCTGGTCAAATCTAAGCACTCTCGATCCCTCCCAACCAACTCTTGATTCGATTTGATCAACTGCTAGACCTAATTGAGCTACCCACATCGGAACCCATGATTTATGAAGGTGTCTTAGACCTAAAAATTTTATAATTTTAGATCTAATTAATTGTATAAACTTAATTCTTAATTAAGTTCAAGGGTGTAATAACAAAACATGCATAAAAATTTTAAGATTTCAGGATCTAGGATTTTGCAAAAAAGTAAATTTTTGATTTCTGATTAAGGGCAAACGTATAGCACCCCTACACGCCATAAGAGCACCCCATCGAATAGGAAGAGAGGGCCTTTAAACCTTTTTTACTCTAATAACTGGACGGCCAAGGGAAATATCTTAATCAGAAATATGAACTATACTACAAAATTATTAGATCTAAAGCATATAACTGTTACATGATTTAAGATCCAATCTATACATATTTTGTATACATCTCATGTATCAAATTTAACATTTAAATTTATATTTCAGAAATTATTACATCTGATGTAGTATCTAGAAATAAAATTTTAAATGATCTCATCATAAAAGTTTTTAATCTAGACTACTCATGGCATAGATCTATGAAACTAGTCTAGACATGTATTGCATATGTCATACATATGAAATTTTTAAATGCATCTCATGATTTCAGATCTAATTATATCATATATAATATCTAAAATTTAAATAATCTAATCACATAATCTTCAAAAAATTAAATAAATATTTTTTAAAATTTTTGATCTAGACTATGAGATTAAACTAGAGATCTAGCCTAGATATATGCTGCCTATATCACATATATCAAAATTTTAAATTAGACCTTATATTTTAGATCTAATTATATCTAATGTAACATCTAAAACTTAAATGATCAAATCATAAAAATTAAATCAGATCTAATCTAAAACATATTTGAAAACTATCATGATATGGAACAACAGATCTAGACTAGAACATGCATTGTTTATGTCAAACATATATATTTAAAACATGTAATTTTTTTAATTTTAGATCTAATTACATCCTATGTAACATCTAAAAATCTAATAATCAGATCATAAAAAATAATTTTAGATCAATCTAAAGATAGATTTGGAAGCAGCAACCTGGTTTTGACCAGTTGAAGGAAAAATCAGATTCTCTTACCACAAGATGCATCTGATTGGATCAGATTTACAGCAAAATAATTTTAAAATTTTTTTATGATCCAATTAAATTTGAGAATTTTTATATCTGATTAGATTTATCTAAAATTAAAAAAAATAAAAATAAAAATAGTGATAATAGTTATCACCTGATCGGATAAATTATTTATCCATTATGATGATCTAATGACTGATCCGAGGTTCTGATGGAGCCGCGTATGCACTCGGCCTCTACCGATATTCACTCGAGTTAGATCTCAAAGTCTCCTCCTTCTAGATTTGATCTTCAAAGATTAGATCTGATCCCATAGAGCCTTCAAAATGAACTCCAAAGGCTACGCGTTCGTCTCACGAACATTGTCATCTCTCGCTGATCTTCACGCCGATGGAACTTGATCTTTGCTCATAGGTTTTGCACAGCTTTTGGGCATGGAAAAGAGGGATAGGATAAGATGAGGGAGGTGTGGAGATGAATATTTTGCCAGGGCTTCGGTGTAGAGAAATTGCTATGCACAATAGCTTGCGTAGGGCCCTATTTATAGACCTAGTCAAGAGTCCCTTCACATATAACTTTGAACAGGTCAAAGTTTAACATGCAGAAGGACTCCTTAACTAATCTCCATGCCCCAGCCTCTTATTTTTCTGATTTTGTCACACAAAATTTAGAAAAAGATGGCATGAAGATGAAGAGATAAAGTTTGGATGGCGCAAGCAACTTATCTCCTTGATATTTGATCTCATCAAGTATGTTTGACCCATTTAAATCGCATTTGAATGGGACACGTCCACCCTATCCATATAAGGCACACGACCAAAGGGGGAGTATGCCCCTTATTCCTCACATAAACATCTACGGGCATGCATCCCTAGGAAATCTCTCGGGGGTGCACACCCCTTATTCTTTAATTCCTGCATTCGGGTCAACATTTGACCTTTGTCCTATTTCCATCTTATGGGATTAAGAAAAAACCTTTTCAAGTCCCATCCATTGGATTTATATGAAGTCCTAATCAAGCTAGAATAAGTCATGATCAGACCAAGACTCGGTCCAGTCATATCAAGAAAAATTCATCTAGAATTTTTGGGAGAGGCTTGTCCAAATTTCATCTCATGATTTTAAGACAAGCTCTAATATGGCAAAGACAACCCATCTTATTTCCATCTTATGTGATTTAAGACAAGTCTTGATCAGGCCAGGACAAGATCTAGTCAGATCAAGATAAATCCATATAGAGTTTCTAGAAAAGCCTTGTCCAAATAGTTTTAGAAATTAGCAGGTCTTGTCCTGTTTCCATCCGATGGATTAGGACAAGCCTAGATCAGGTTAGGACAACACTTTTCTAACCTAAACAAGTTCCAACCAGACTAAGATAGAGTCATACAAGGCTCTTAGGTAAGCCAAATCTAATTTAGCTCAGTTGAGATGAACCAGAAAGATGATAGAAAGAGAATATTCAGTTCAATCTATGTTAGCATGATTTTCTTGAACCTAATTGGATCTAATCTAAATCAATCGAACTGGGTTAGCTTAATTGATGACATCCAAACCAAAACCCTTATTTGTGTGACCTAGTTAGGTTCAATTCTATATGATAATAGGACATATCATGATCTCCATCAATGATATCATCAAAATATCTTTTGATAGACCAGAACTCTTCTGATTCATCCAATTAGAATCATCGATCATCAAGACAATCCTAATTGATATCAAAATCCACTAGTGATACCTAGTAGTATATGGTGGCAACCCATCAAAATCAAATAACGAACCTCTCGGTGCAGCTATCTGTGTGATTGGGTTCTTCTATCATGAGTTTCGATGGGATTAGGGTTAAGGTGAACTCATCAAACCCAACACCCATCATATGAATGAATCATTTGATTCGAGTTCGATGTGAAACACTAATAGAAACTCTTTTCTATTATTTCACACTACCATAGCCATGGATTTTAGGACTCGATCTTACATTCATCATAGGACTACTCCTCTATCGAGGTTGATAGATCCCATCTTAGTGCGATCCAATTTCTACAATGAACATGCTGTAGCCAACATACACCTTAGGATTCCTGAATGGCTAGGAGATCGAGTTATGGTATAGTCAAACTATAACACCCTCAAGGTGAACTACCAATGCACCTCAAGTCAAAGAACTAAATACACACTACAGCATCGAGCTAGTCATCGACGAGAAGGTAGGCTCCCTTATGACTGCTCGAGGTGGGCCCTCATTCTCTAACGAGTATCTGTACTCTTATACTAGTGTCTCCACACCATAGACTCAAGACTCATCTATCCTAAGAAAGAGATCGTACACCAATCTTTCAGATCGATTACCATCTTCGTGATGATCCTACGATCGGGAGCAATTTATGAGTTATTTATGATAACACATCTTAAATTCTCAACTCTTGAGAATATGTATTATCATGCCTATTAACTCAATGGATGAATCATAGATACTTTAATATACAATGTGATAGAATAAATAATCCTTTAACTAATTTTAAATCAAAATTATGAAAATATCCCTAGAAGGTATTTAACAAGTATCGATCAATCTGACTTCTAGGGCACACATTTAGCACAGAGTCCCAGTCTGATGGGACTCTTCACCAGCCATCAGATCACTCCTCTAATGTGTATGAGTCCATAAGTTCGAACCTAAGTCGATAGTACAGAAATCAATTTTGTATTAATCAAAGTAACCATCTAGAAATGGTA
Organism: Cocos nucifera; assembly: GCA_006176705.1. Taxonomy (NCBI): domain Eukaryota; kingdom Viridiplantae; phylum Streptophyta; class Magnoliopsida; order Arecales; family Arecaceae; genus Cocos; species Cocos nucifera. The sequence goes on along the minus strand of QRFJ01005537.1, from coordinate 43,813 downwards.
TCCGACATCTGGATAGGTCGAACAATCGCAATCGCAACATTCAAAATCTATGCGAATATGGTTACCATATAATTCATCCCTTTGACCTCTATGTATAGGATGATTTAGGGTTAAACTATCAACCTTAAAAGTACATCCAAATCATATTTCAAAGTAATTAGTCCTTTGACCCCTCACAAGGACTATCCTGACCAAGGATTTTGCTAAATTGAAATACAATTGAATACAGCTCCTGAACCGGAGAGGTCAATTCCTTCTTGATTCATACATGGACTCCTCAAGTACTTGACTATGTCCAAAAATCTTTCATCACTGAATTAGAAATTTTGGTAGTCTGGCACTAAAATACAGTGAGTTATTTGAAAGTCACCATAGTGATCTCAGGTCAGAAGGATACTTATACCCATATTCCATCAGAGCAAATCTTGATAGTAGAAAAGCTCTGGAGTCAGTCATATTTATTATAGATATACCCCTACATCTCACTTGCATGCCATATCAGTGTCTACACACTCCTTGGTTAAGAGGACAACCAACCCATATGGCACACAATGACCTATACTCGATAAACATTATCATCCTTAGTAACAATGTATCATTTGGTCGCAAACAAATTTAAGGACTAAACAATAAATCCTCCTTTGTTGATCCTATATAGTCCTAAGGACTTCACCACAATACAGGAGTTCATTAGAAGATGAAAGAATTTATGATGAAAAATACCAAAATAACTTTTATTAATTTATAATTCATATACAAATACAAGAATCAGCACAATCATCAATAGACTGATGATTGGCTTTGGGATACTATTCCCGACAATCTTTCACTTGGACTAAAGCCAATCGGTGCAGTATCTAGTACCCATCTATGATTTAAAGTCATCAAATTGCTTCACTGCAATAGCTTTAGTGAATGGATCAGTCAGGTTCTCCTTTCTATCGATCTTCTGAAAGTTGATGTCACCTCGATCCACTATCTCTCAAACAAGGTGGTAGTAGCATAGAATATGCTTCGTCCGCTGGTATGGCTTCAATTTCTTTGTCTGAGCAATGACTCTAGAGCTATCATAGTATAGTAGAACTGGACTATCAAGGAAGGGTGCTACTCCAAGCTCAGTGATGAATTTTCTCAATCACACCACTTCTTTGGCAGCATTTGATGCAGCAACATACTCCACCTCCCAAACTAAGTCAGCCACGGTGTGCTGCTTGAAACTATTCTAGCAGACAACTCTACCATTAAGGATAAAGACATATCCCGACACACTCTTATTGTCATCATGATCAGACTGAAAACTGAAGTCTATAAACCACATAAGTCTCAAGTCAGACTTACCATAAATAAGTTACTAGTCTGTAGTATATCTTAAATACTTTAGGATGATTTTAACAATCTTTCAGTGGTTCTCTCCTGGATCAGATTGGTATCTACTCACTACCCCTAGTGAGTATGCCACATCTGATTGCGTACATATCATGGCGTATATGATAGAACTCACTACCGAAGCATTTGAAATTCTACTCATATGTGAAAGAAATATGCCCTCAAGCCAATTTATTTTTGGGATGTACTTTGTCTTCCAGACTCATGTAATGACATTTTTAATAAATAAAGGCATTTATTTCATCATATGCAGTATCTTATTATTTATTCAAGATTATGATGAACCCTATAAATTAGGGCTATGATTTTAGGATTATGATGAGATCATACTAGTAAGACCTAAAATCTTAAAACCCTAATTTAAATATTTCTAATCAATGGGACATTAAGTTAGGGATCAATATTTTCGGTAAGACTAGCATATTCTTTGTATGCTCGATTAAGAGGATGATTGATCTCACAATAACTTGTGTATGACACTAATATAAGAATGTGGATGCTCATTAGAGAATGAGTTCACTGAATTGATCCAAATTGAGAATATCTAAAATGGAGTCTTATCTACATGTCAATAGATGGTTCTCATAGTGGAATTTATGCATATAATCCTTTGACCTGAAACTACCATAGAATCTTATATATATAAATCCATATTTTTGTTCAAACTCATTCATGACTCAGTTATGTACGAGATGATTAGATATGGTAGATTATATATATGAAGGTTGTGAGTAGGTTGACATGGAATCGATCTCTCCTGGTAAGAGGAAATAGCATCCTACCTACTTCAAACAAATAATGATTCAGAAAGACTTTGATCAAAGCATGATGAAAATTAGAAATGATTTCTAATGTTTCATTAAATGAATCATTATCATAAGATTGAAAGAGAAATGAATATGATATTGGGGTTGACATATTTTCATACCCATAGTCATATTCAGGATGCAGGAAGATCGAAGGATCTAGTTGCATAGTAATTTTCACTGAAGGGTATTTTTGATATTTTCATCAAAATTTCACATCTCTGGATAGTCATGATACGTTGCTAGATGTCAATCATGTCTTGTGGGTTTGATCAAGTTAAAATTTTAATTTGATCATTAAATTAAAAAGTGTTCTAAATTAAGTCAAATTGGGTTGGCTAGTTTTGACCAAAATCGATTTGGTTGAGCTCTAACCAGATTAGGTCAAATCACACCCAGACTCACTGCTGGTTAGATGTGGAACCCAATGGGTCACACACAAAGAGAGTTGATTAAGGGTCTAATTGGATTAGATCATGTTTGCAAAATGAACATGCTAGCACATGTAGCAAACCCTAGCACCTGGTTTCGAATTGGATTCGAATCAGCTTCCGATTTGGGCTAATTTAGATTCGATTTGAGCCAAATAGGATTTAGTCTTGAGTTGGATTAACCTAGATTGATTGGGTTTTAGATTGGGTACCACATATCTGCATCCCACGTGCTAGAGAATCTCTCTCATGTGCGTGGGAGGTCTTTCATATGTAAAGAACTCTTTGGCGCATGGAATTTGTTGGCGCCTACCTTCTTTGACTTTTTCCATTTTGTTATGTCACGTAAATTTCTATATTGGCATGGACATTAGATATGGAGCATAGAAGAGTCCTTCTACAGATGAAATACTCTTTTCTCTTTTTTCCTAGGATGTTTTGTTGCCCAAGACCCCTTGCCACCCAAGACTCCATGCCGCCTACTCCTCCTTGACGTCTCTTGGACCAAGTCAAAGTCTCTTGGGACTTTGACTATTCAAAGTTTATCTCCATGCCTTCTTCATGAATGGGAATCCCTTTAAGAGCCATTAGATGGCCATCTAATCTAATCCAAACCTTTGAATTATGGTGCCATATATTTATGCATCGCGACTCTTCATAGAAAAACTACATAGAATTAGTCCGAAGAGTCCTTTTGTTTTAAGGCACCTCTTGGACTAAGTCTACATAATTTTAAATGGTGCAAAATTTAGATGGGTGTGAGATTTGATGATGGCGAATGAGATATTGATATGGGAAGGGCGTGAGATTTTTAGATGGCACCCCTATGTACATTATAAATAAGGGTGTGCATCAAGAGTCCGTTAGTGTGAAAACATTATCTTTTCTTTCTTATAAGAGTTTCTTTTTGTCCAATTTTCTTTCTTCCCTTCTCTTATCTAGACCTTATCATTATAGGGACATGAAGTCATCTTAAGACTAAGAGATTAGGAAGGAAAATTAAGAAGACAAAAGAAAAAGAAAGATAGATAAGGAGAGGCAAGGAAGGTGACATAAAGGATAAAGAAGGTCTTGCCCTTTTAATTAAAGTTCTTATTATTAGAACTCTAATTATATAAATCAGAGGTGCTGGTATCTTGATCAAGTCTCTGTGTGGATCAACGTTGGAGGGTGAACACGTGGGCACCTGGTGGAAACCCTGACGGACTGCTACCGACGATCAGGGTCAATTTAGGGTTTAGCGATAAGAGGTATGTTCTAATACTTTCTTTTATATTATAAATGCATGTTATATGATTAATTGCTAATGAGGTGGTCCTAGGGTTTGATTTATATGATTTCATATTTTTACTTTGAAATCCATGCTTCCGTCCTATACATCGAACCCATCAGTGGTATCAGAGCAAGCCTTATTAGGTTAAATCATATAATGCTTTGCTTATAGTATAATGGCATAAATGAAAAATATGATATAATATTTTTAGCATGTTTTAATTTATATGATGAGATCATATTTTTTTTTATCATAATGAGATTATGTTGTATGTATTATTCTGTAAAGGTTGCTCTGATATAGTAAAAAATATTCACTATATAATGATAGTTATCCTAGAATAATTATACATGTTAATTGATATATATAAATTTTATCATAATTAATACTATTATGCATTTAGTTTATTTTAAATAAATATGTGCATTGAGACCATTTAAATCCCTCTATAAAAATTATATTAAGTTGTAGTGTAATTAATCTTTAGCTGAATCAGTCAGGATGTCTAATTGATCAATCGGTGTCTAGGAAAAATTGTTCTTGATTGGTAAAGAGAACATGATTTTTTAATTGATTCCATTGTCTGACCTGACCAATTTATTGGTGTCTAAGGAAAGCAACAAGGGGACTCCCATTTCTCTCCCATTTATCTGGCCGATTCGATTAATTTAATTCCAGATTGAAATGCTTAATATTATATTCACTACATTAAGGCCTTCCTTCATACTAGTTTCTTATTATATCCAAAATCATGTTAGTTCTATCGTGTAACCACAAGATCAATCACGGAGAAAGATGTAATATTAATCTAGTGCATTGAGATGCTTACAGTATTTTGAATATACTACTTTGTTGTGTAACCACAAATGTAGTTATATTTTAATTTTGACTGTATAGAAATGAAGGGTTCTACTTAAACTAAAACATTAAAGTTTGTTATGCTAACACAAGGCTATTAATATTTTAGAGGTAAAAAGTTTATGATAGTTGCATAAAATGTAATTGAAAAGAGTTTCCTACCTTTGAACGTATAATAGGTTTATTGTGCAACCACAAGACTTTTTATAAGGAATTAGGATCTTATTCTCACTAAGAAAATCAATAAGAGGATTATGATTTTTAGTGGGAGACATAATTAAATTAAAGTCCTAATTTAATTATGTTTTGTCATCGTGATTGTTTGCTTATATATTATTCTTTATTATGTAGATTAAATGGCTTCTTCACTTTTATTACATTCAATTTTGGATTCAAATAAATTGACTGATCAAAATTATGTTGACTCGTTGAAAAACCTAAAAATAGTACTCGGTCAAGAAAAACTCTCCTATATTCTTGATGCCTCTGATCCTAAGCCGTTAGAAAATGATGCCATGGATGAAGATAAGTCCACATACAAGATGTGGAAAAATGATTCTCTTACTGTCAAATGCATCATAGTTGCCTCTATGAATAATGAATTACAGAGGTAGCATGGTAGCATGGACACTCAGTCCATATTGCTCAATCTAAAAGAGCTTTATGGAGAGCATATTAGGACAGTCAGATATGAGATATCTAAACAATTATTTCATGCAAGAATGATAGAAGGAACATCCGTACAAAATCATATTTTGATGGTAATTGACCTAATCACTCGATTAAGTCAATTAGATTTTGTAATGGATGGAGAGCTAAGTCAGGATTTGATCCTGCAATCATTTTCAGAATCATTTTCTTAGTTTGTCATGAACTATCATATGAACAACTGAATTCTTTATTGCCTGAGCTGTTAAATATGCTCAAGACAGCAGAAAGTCATATTAAGAAAGATAAGGCTCCTCTTCTTCTTGTGGAAGGGATCTCCAAGAAGAAGGTAGGCAAAAGGGGTTCAAAAAGAAGGTTGAATCCTAAAAGTGGTATAAATAAGAAGAAAAAGGGGAAGAAGGTCTCCGGACAAATGACCTATTTTCACTATGGCAAAGCAGGCCATTAGAAGAGGAATTGCAAGGCTTACCTTGCAACCATGAAGTCTGGTGCAAATAATGCACCAAAAGGTATGTATGAAATACATACTATATTATCATTAAATTTTTTCATTTCAAATTCTTGGATATTAGATACCGGCTATGGTTTTCACATTTGCAAATCTTTGCAGGGGCTACAGAAAATTAAGAGTTTGAAGAAAGATGACTTCAAACTCTATGGCACTGGAGGAGAGTCTATCCAAGCAGAAGCTGTAGGGACAAATATATTGAAGTTACCTTATGGAAAGATCTTAGAGCTTACAAATTATTATTATATGCCCAAGATCATTAAAAATATTATATCTATACCCTTGTTATTAAAATAAGGTTATAGTCTTAATGTAACGAGCGAAGGTTGGTCGATCAAATATTCTAATGAAAATATTTGTTTTGGCATATTTAGCAATGGTTTGTTGACTCTATGTTTGGATGATAATATATTTCATATTGATGTAAATAGAAAACATAAGAGAGATGACATAAATAGGACTTTACTTTGGCATTATCGATTAGGTCATATTAGTGAGGCTAGGATTAACAAGTTATATAAAGAAAAGTTCTTTGATCCTTTTGATTATGAATCATTGTGAACTTATGAATCATGCCCATAGGTAAAATGACCAAGATTCCATTTAATGGACATAGATAAAGGACGAATGAGTTATTAGGACTTGTATATACGGATGTATGTGGTCCTATGACAACTCAAGCCAGAGGAGGATATTCTTATTTTATTACATTTACTGATGATTTATCAAGGTTTGGGTATGTGTATCTTATGAAACACAAATCAGAAGCCTTTAATAAATTTAAAGAGTATCAAAGTATGGTCGAAAAACAAACTAGACAATGTATAAAAATCCTTCGATCTGATCGGAGAGGAGAATACTTATCTAGTGAGTTTGTAGACTATCTTAAAGTTGAAGGGATTCTCTCTAAATGGACACCTCCTTATACACCATAATTAAATAGTGTAGTTGAAAGAAAAAATCATACCTTATTAGATATGGTACGATCCATGATGTGCTTTACTGATTTACCTATTTTCTTCTGGGATCATGCTCTGAAAATTGTAATTTACATTTTGAATAGAGTTCCTTCTAAATTTGTATCTAGTACTCCATATGACATATGGAGAAGTAAGAAATCTAATCTTAAGTATCTTAAGATATGGAGTTGTCCAGCTTTTGTCAAAAAAAATTTTGAACATAAACTTGATGCTAGATCAAATAGATGTCTATTTATAGGATATCCTAGAAATAGTATAGGATATATATTCTACCATCCTATTGAACAAAAGGTATTTGTAAGTAGGCATGCCATTTTCATGGAAAAAGAATTCATCCTAAAAAAAGGCAGTGGTAGAAATATTGAACTTAGTGAAGTTCAAGAAAACAAATAAAAATTTCTCAACCAAATAATCATATAAAAGAACCAGAACGCATAACTTCTATCCATAGGTCTAAAAGAGTACGAAATACACCTATGAGGTATGGTTTCATTATTGAGAATAATGAAGCCCAAGTCATTGAAAATGACGAACCTCTGACCTACGCGGAAGTAGTCAAAAGTAAGGACTCTTACAAATGGCTGGCTGCCATGCAATCCAAAATGGAATCCATGCACACCAACAAAGTATGGATTTTGGTGGATGCACCAGAGGATATAAACCCTATTGGATGCAAATGGATTTTTAAGAAAAAGATTAAGCTGATGGTCAAATAGAAACCTATAAGGCTAGATTGGTGGCTAAGGGTTTTAGGCAAAAACAAGAGATTGATTATGATGAAACATTTTCACCTGTTGCCATGCTCAAATCTATTCAGATTATGCTTGCTATAGCAGCATACCAAGATTATGAAATATGGCAAATGGATGTAAAGACTGCCTTCCTTAATGGTTTTCTTGAGGAGGTCTATATGTCACAGCCAGAGGAATTTGAGTCAAATGAGAAACCAAATCAGGTATGCAATCTTAAGAGATCCATTTATAGATTAAAGCAAGCATCAAGGAGTTGGAACATCCATTTTGATGAAATAGTAAAAGAGTTTGGTTTTATCAAGAATATTGATGAACCATGTGTGTACAAGAAAACTAGTGGAAGAACCATAGTCTTCTTGGTTCTGTATGTAGATGACATGCTACTCATTGGGAATGATATCCCAATGTTACATCAGTCAAATTATGGCTATCAAATAACTTTTTCATGAATGATTTGGGAGAAGCATCCTATATACTAGGAATAAAGATCTGTAGAGATAGATCTAAGAGGATGCTAGACTTGTCCCAATCAAGGTACATTGACTTAATACTGAAAAGATTCAGTATGGATGGGAGTAAAAGAGGTTATTTACCCATGAGTCAAGGCATAAATCTCTCTAAAAAGATATCTCCTAAGACACCTAAAGAGAGAAATAGAATGAGTTCTATTCCTTATGCTTCGACTGTTGGATCAATAATATATGCCATGTTATGTACAAGGCCTGATGTTGCTCATGCTTTAGGCATTGCAAGTATATTTCAAGCTAATCCAGGAGAGGATCATTAGAAAGCTATGAAAAATATTCTTAAGTACTTGAGAAGGACTAAAGATATTTTTCTAGTATATAGAGGTTCTGATCTTAAATTAGAAGCATATTCTGATTCTAGTTTTCAATCAGACCTAGATGATAGCAAATCCATTTCAGGGTACGTATTTACTCTGAACAGTGGAGCAGTGAGTTGAAAAAGTACTAAGAAGCCAACTATAGCTGACTCAACTATTGAAGCAGAATACATAGCTGTAAGTGAAGCCACCAAAGAAGCTGTCTAGATGAAGAAGTTCATCACTGAATTGGGAGTTATTCCTGAAATTGAGAATCAGGTACCACTTTACTATGATAATACTGGAGCTGTAGCTCAAGCAAAGGAACCAAGGTCTCATCATAAATCCAAACATATTCTAAAATGCTTCCATCTCGTTTGAAAAATTATTGAAAGACAAGATGTAGTCATAGAATGAGTGGACACAAAGAGCAACATAGCAGACCCATTCACTAAGGCTTTACCACTGCAACTGTTTGATCGCCACCTTGATTGTATGGGATTAAAATATAAGGGTGATTGGCTTTAGTGCAAGTGGGAGATTGAAAGAAATATGCCCTCAAGCCAATTTATTTTTGGGATGTTCTTTGTCTTCCAGACTCATGTAATGATATTTTTAATAAATAAAGGCATTTATTTCATCATATGCAGTGTCTTATTATTTATTCAAGATTATGATGAACTCTATAAATTAGGGCTATGGTTTTAGGATTATGATGAGATCATACTAGTGAGACCTAAAATCTTAAAACCCTAATTTAAATATTCCTAGTTGATGGGACATTGAGTTAGGGATCAATGTTTCCAGTAAAACTAACACATTCTTTGTATGCTCGATTAAGAGGGTGATTGATCTGACAATAACTTGTGTATGACACTAATATAAGAATGTGGGTACTCATTAAAGAATGAGTTCACTTAATTGATCCAAATTGAGAATATCTAAATGGAGTCTTATCTATATGTCAATAGATGGTTCTCATAGTGAAATTTGTGCATGTAATCCTTTGACCTGAAACTACCATAGAATCTTATATATATAAATCCATATTTTGGTTCAAACTCATTCATGACTCAGTTATGTACAAGATGATCTAGATATGGTAGATTATATACATGAAGGTTGTGAGTAGGTTAACATAGAATTGATCTCTCTTGGTAAGAGGAAATAGCATCCTACCTACTTCAAACAAATAATGATTCAGGAAGACTTTGGTCAAAGCATGATGAAAATTAGAAATGGTTTCTAATATTTCATTAAATGAATCATTATCATAAGATTGAAAGAGAAATGAATATGATATTGGGGTTGACATATTTCGATACCCAGAGTCATATTTAGGATGCAGGGAGATCAAAGGATCTAGTTGCATGGTAATTTTCACTGAAGGATATTTTTTATATTTTCATCAAAATTTTACATCTTCTGGGTAGTCATGATATGTTGCTAGACATCAATCATGTCTTGTGGGTTCAATCAAGTTAAAATTTTAATTTGATCATTAAATTAGAAAGTGTTTTTAATTAAGTCAAATTGGGTTGGCTAGTTTTGACCTAAATCGGTTTGGTTGAGTTCTAACCAGATTAGGTCAAATCACAGCTAGACTCACTATTAGTTAGATGTGGAACCCAATGGGTCTTACACAAAGAGAGTTGATTAAGGGTCTAATTGGATTATATCATGTTTGCAAGATGAACATGCTAGCACATGTAGCAAACCCTAGCACCTGGTTTCGAATTAGACTCGAATCAGCTTCCAATTTAGGCTAATTTAGATCCGATTTGAGCCAAATAGGATTTGGTCTTGAGTTGGATTAACCTAGATTGATTGGGTTTCAGATTGGGTGCCACATACCTGCATCCCACATGCCAAAGAGTCTCTCTCTTGCGCATGGGAAGTCTTTCATGCGCAAAGAATTCTTTGGCGCATGGAATTTGTTGGCGCCTACCTTCTTTGACTTTTTCCATTTTGTTATATCATGTAAATTTTTATATTGGCATGGACATCAAATATGGGGCACAGAAGAGTCCTTCTACAGGTGAAATACTCTTTTTTCTTTCCGCCCAGGATGTTTTGTCGCCCAAGACTCCATGCCGCCTACTCCACCTTGACATCTCTTAGACCAAGTCAAAGTCTCTTGGGACTTTGACTATTCAAAGTTTATCTCCATGCCTTCTTGATGAGTGGGTGTCCCTTTAAAAGCCATTAAATGGCCATCTAATCTGATCCAAACCTTTGAATTATGGCGCCATATATTTATGCATCGCGACTCTTCGTAGAAAAACTATGTAGAATTAGTCCAAAGAGTCCTTCTATTTTAAGGCACCTCTTGGACTAAGTCTATGTAATTTTAAATGGCGCAAAATTCAGATGGGTGTGAGATTTGATGATGGGGCATGAGATATTGATATGGGAAGGGCGTGAGATTTTTAGATGGCACCCGTACGTACATTGTAAATAAGGGTGCGCATCAAGAGTCCGTTAATGTGAAAACATTATCTTTTTTTTCTTACAAGAGTTTCTTTTTGTCCAATTTTCTTTCTTCCCTTCTCTTATCTAGACCTTGTCATTATAGGGACAAGAAGTCATCTTAAGACTAAGAGATTAGAAAGGAAAATTAAGAAGACAAAAGAAAAGAAAAGATAGATAAGGAGAGGCAAGGAAGGTGACATAAAGGAAAAAGAAGGTCTTGCCCTTTTAATTAAAGTTCTTATTATTAAAACTATAATTATATAAATCAGAGGTGCTGGTGTCTTGATCAAGTCTCTGTGTGGATCAATGTTAGAGGATGAACATGTGGGCACCTGGTGGAAACCCTGACAGACTGCTATCGACGATCAGGGTCAATTTAGGGTTTAGCGATAAGATGTATGTTCTAATACTTTCTTTTATATTATAAATGCATGTTATATGATTAATTACTAATGAGATGGTCCTAGGGTTCGGGTTTGGTTTATATGATTTCATGTTTTTGCTTCGAAATCCATGCTTCCACCCTATACACCGAACCCATCAATATGCTCTCTCTCTTGAGGTGTTGTCGGACAATCCCTCTTTGAGAGAGAAATTTCATGGCCTATCGATAGATAGCCTTTCTTAAAATTCTCCATGCTGAATCTCTTTAATATAGTATCAATGTACATGGATTGGGATAATCCAAGCAATCTCTTAGATTTATCTCTATAGATCTTCATCCCTAGAATGTAGGAAGCTTCTTCCAGATCCTTCATGGAGAATTGTGATGACAGTCAGATCTTTATTTCCTTTAATGCAGGGACATCATTCTTGATTAAGAGAATGTTATCTACATACAATACAAGAAATACAACCACTTGACCATTAGTCCATTTGGATATGTAAGGCTCTTCTCCATTCTTAACGAAGCCATGCATCTTGATTGTCCTATCAAAATGTATGTTCCAACTCCGAGATGCCTACTTCAGTCCATAAATGGATCTTTGAAGCTTGCACATCTTAGACTCATCTAGGGATGTGAATCCTTCAAGTTGTATCGTACACACCTCTTCATCTAGCTCTCCATTCAGAAAAGTTATTTTCACATCCATCTACCAAATTTCATAGTCCAGATGGGCAGCTAATTCAAGCATAATCTGAATGGACTTGAGCATTGCCACAGAAGAAAATATCTTATCATAGTCTATACCATAACATTGACAATACCCCTTGACAATCAAATAGGCTTTATAGGCTTCCACCTTCCTATCTGTGCTCCTCTTCCTCTTGAAGATCCACTTACATCCTATGGGTTTTATTCCTTCGGTTGGATCAACTAATGTCCATACATCATTGACATAGGATGTATTCCTTCGGTTGGATCAACTAATGTCCATACATCATTGACCTTCATGGACTCCATTTTGGATTTCATGGCTTCAAGCCATTTCTTAGAGCCGACTCTTTGCATAGCATTCATGTCGGTGATCAGATCCTTATCATTTTCATCAAGTTCAATAGGATCACCATACTGAATCAAAAAATCATAGTATCTATCTGGTTGACGTGGTACTCTACTAGACCACCTTAATGATGCAGATTCATTGGGCTTCGGGTTTGATCTAATCAAATCTAGTTCAGGTTCAGCTACTTGTGTTGGTTTTTCTACCAGCTAGGCTTCCTCAAGTTTGACCTTAGAGGCATTAGTCCCTTCCCTAAGAAACTCCTATTTCAAAAAGATTGCCTTAAGGCTGACGAAAACCTTTTGTTCATCAGCTAGGTAGAAGTAATATCCTTCGGTCTCTTTTGGATACCTTATAAAATAACACTCGTTACTAAATGTTTGATATAAGCCGGACACCCCCAAATGCTAAGGTGTGAGAGTACTAGCTTTCGCCCTATCCATATCTCATATGGTGTTTTGGAAACAGACTTACTCAGAATTCTATTCAGAATGACTCGAGTGCATATCCCCATAAGGAGATTGGCAAATTGGTAAACCCTATTATGGATCGAACCATGTTCAACAGAGTTCGATTCCTCCTTTCAGATACACCATTATGCTGTGGTGTTCCGAGAGGTGTCCACTAGGAGAGAATCCCATTCTTCCCAAGATATGTCAGAAACTTATTGGAAAGGTACTCACCCTCTCGATCAGAATGAAGAGTTTTAATACTCTTTCCTATTTGCTTTTCTACCTCATTACGGAATAGTTTGAACATTTCAAATGACTCCGACTTATGCTTCATTAAATAAACACATCCATACCTCGATAGGTCGTTTGTGAAGGTTATGAAGTAGAAATATCTACCTCTAGCACTTGAGCTCATGGGTCCATATATATCTGATTGTACTAGACTCAGAAGTTCATTGGCTCACTTACCTTTTACAGTAAAAGATGACTTGGTCATCTTACCAAGAAGATAGGACTCATAGGTTGAAAGTGATTCACAATCACTAACTTCAAGAATTTTTTCTTGAGCCAATCTATTTATTCTATTCTTATTAATATGACCTAGTCTACAGTGCCAAAGATAGACTTAAGACACATCATTAATTCTAGGACATTTACCAGAGGATTGAACCATATTAATAGACTATGATAGTAAGTAAATTTCATTATTCAATTGCCCAACAAACATGATAACACCATTCAAAATGATATTATAAATATTTCTTTTTATTGAAAATTCATAACTATACATAGCCAAAAGGCCTACAAAAATAACATTCAATAGAAAGCTTGGACAATAATGACAATCTTTAAGAATTACTTTATGGGAATTGATTACAAGGTTCATGATTTCTAAAGCTAGAACTAGAACTTGTCTTCCATTTCTAATGTTCAGGAACCTCTTGCTTTCACCAAATCTCCTACAGACCTGTAGACCCTGCATCGAATTATAGATATAATAAGGGATTTCAATATTTAATACCCAGGCAGTAGTATCACATATCGAGAAGTTGCAAGGTGTTATTATATAATTATCTTACCCAGCAACTACTTGCTTCATTCTCGGTCTGTTCAGATCTAGAGATGCAATGTATTAAGGATAATTTCTCTTCAAGTGCCCCTACTTCATACAAAAGAAGCACTCCAGCTGGCTCTAGTCGGGCTTGCACTTCTTGGTCTGACCTTGTGCAGACGTCCCAGCATAAGGCTGCACCTTCTTATTCTTCTTCTTCTTCTTCTTCTTCTTCTTCTTCTTCTTCTTCTTCTTTCCTTTCTTAAAGGGTCGACGATCAGAAGAAGACTCTCCCACTATATTCATTGACTCCTTATGGAGCTGGTGATCCTTTTCAAAGTTCTGCAGCAAACCCAATAAGTCATGGTAGTTCATTACAGGCTTTGTCATTCAAAAATGAGTAAGGAAGGGGAGGAAGGACCTGGGCAAAAAATTAAGGGTCGCATCCTTCCCGAGCTGCTTATGCAGGGAGAAGCCCAACTTACTTAAGTGCTTAATCATCTCGATCATGTACAATACATGATTGATCATTGATGCCCTGTCCCTCATCCGAGCATTGAAAATGGCATAACTAGTTCTGTATCTCTCAACGTTGTTAGGCATGCTAAATGAGTCATTTAATATTTGAAGCATCTCCTGTGGTTGGAGAATCTCAAACCTATGGCTAAACTCATCATTTATTGCTGCCAACATAATACACCGAACGATGGTGTGGTCATTGAGCCACTTTTGATAAGTATCTTGGACCATGTCTCTAGCATTCAGAGTTGGCTCCTCAGGTGCCGAATCCATCAAAATATACAAGATCCACTCATGCTCCAAGATGATCTTTAACTTTTGATACCAACTATCGAAGTTAGATCCCATGAGTCTGTCATTATCTAACAATGACTGGAGCAATAGGATAGTGGCCATTTCTGCACTTAAAGAAAATCAAACCTAATTAGTATATGAATTATTAACACTAAAGACTTGGACTTTAGTCTAAAGATTCTTCTACTATTTTATATGAATTGATAGTCTCTACCTTAAATTTGAGAAATTATTTTAATTTTTTAGTGGGTACTAGAATCCACACAGATTATACAAGAGCCCAACTTTGATTGGTCAGCCCATGTGCATCTATGGGTAGGTTCATAACCAATTATTTTACTAAACAACTTCTAGTAATTTAATTTTGCCTCAGAACCTAATCAGTAGGCTTTGGCCTCCACTAAAAAAATCTGGTTAGGTCCAACTATTAACATGACCATATTTGGTGCATCTAACCAACAAATGATCACGCCCGACTTTGATCGGCCAACCTGATCACCATTAAAGAGACCCGACCAAACCATCATTTTTTGATTGATAATCCCATTAGTCAATAAGCACTAGACCTTTGGGCCTCTAATGATTATTAAACTAATAGACCCATTATCACTCAACTTAATGGGAGGTTATGACCTAGTTATCACCATAACTACATCATTTTAAGGACCTAATAATTTTAGAGGATTTGATTAACTGATTTTAAGAAGAAGATAGAATAATCAACCAGCCAATTTCGATTCTCCCACTGACTTCATCAAGTCAGATAAAAAAGGACCTAATTCAACTAGTATTAGGAGCACCTAAATCAGTCACACTGATTTACCTAATTAACATGGGTGAGCCTGAATCATCAAGTGATCTAATTAGTGGAAGGAATATGCCATTAACTCATCAAAGATCGAATTAGTGCGAGTAGCTTCCAATTAAAAACCACTGGTCAAATTGCCAAACTTACCTTAGACATCATTCGGTTCATTAGTTTTAATTTGACCAACCTAGTAATTTCGGGTTCGACAGCGTAGCCACAAATCATGTCCATTTGGTCCTCATTAAAGACGTGGACTTGACCAACTACAACTATTGTAATTAGGTTTAAAAATTTTTGACCTAATCTAATTCAATATTTGGTTAGATTTGATCAATTACTCTAATTTAGTCCATTCTCTAACTAACATTGGATCTAACCCAATTAATGGACCTAATTCATCTAACCCAATAACCCACATTTTATGATTAATGACTTAGGATCTTTAATTCATAATTCTAGACCCTAATTCATTTTTCTTAATTCTCAACTAAGTTTATGGGCTGAGAGTTTAGGGTTCAGCATTTTGAAAATATTTTTTAAAATTTTAAAAGGTTATTCATAACATAGCATTATTCACTAAATGGGTCAACTCATTTCAAAATGGGTCAACTCATTTCATAAATAGTACTAGTTATAGATTTTATATTTACTACATAAAAAAAAAAAATAATGAATCTAAATTTAGATTTGATCTAACACATTCATGATTAAAATTTAGATTAAACCAATTTGTAAAATTCTTTCACCATTTATCTTCAGGAATGAGTTCATAGTGGCACCCCTACCGCCATAAGGGATCCCCATCAAATAGGAGGAGAGGGCCTTTAAACCATGCTTATCCCTTATGATCGGATGGCTTGGTGGCTTATTTACGCTTGATTACTAGGCTACTCAAATTGAAGTACATATCAAATATGCAAATTTTCAAATTCTAAAGCATATATATCATATTTAATGAACCTTGCTCTGATAACATTGAAGGTGTACAGTGCAAGATTTGTTGCACTATTTTCAAATTTTTTTCAAAAATTTATTAATTATAGTAGAATATATAATTAATCTAACTAATAATT
Organism: Cocos nucifera; assembly: GCA_006176705.1. Classification (NCBI taxonomy): domain Eukaryota; kingdom Viridiplantae; phylum Streptophyta; class Magnoliopsida; order Arecales; family Arecaceae; genus Cocos; species Cocos nucifera. Next base: position 27,213 of record QRFJ01005537.1, on the reverse strand, counting down.
AGCTACTGATCATATTAAAAAATCCTATAAATAAGATCTACATATGATATAAATGTTTTGAATTCGAAAACTGAATCAATAGCAGTAACTATTTACTACTAGTTCTACGTGTTTAGAACACGATACCTTGCACGGGTAGCGAACACCTTAATTTGATCACCGCTAGAGAGGTCCACTCATCACGATGCAGCCACACAACATATCTGGCCTCCTCAGATCATCCACATGAGGCTCCTAGTCCCGATCAGCTCATCCCAAGTGCTAGCTCGAGATCCGAAAGCTTCGACCGCTATTATTGACCGAACTACTTTGATCTTCATCTATGGGCTCTTTGATTGCTTTGGATCATTAGTAGACATTGTAGAGAGGTAGAGAAGGTTCTTCCTAAAATTTAGTGGGCTCACGATACTCGTAGCTCACACAAACTCTTTCCAAATCCTAGGCCAAAATCCTAGGGCAGCACTCTCACCCAAACCCTGTGCACTAATTTCTCTAAAAATTTTTTTTAGGTTTTTTTGAATTTTCTCCATGTAGAAGGGGGCTCATGGATTGAGTATCTCTCTCTTTCTCTAATGATCACATGTCTAGAAAAATTCACTATTTAATTTTGCACCAATCAAAACCAAAATCATGTGTGGAAAGATAAGGATAGGTTGGTTATTCGTTTGAATTCAAATCCTGTTTGAATTCAAATGCTAACCAATTTGTTCCTATCCACTTGAGGCATGAAGAGACTAGGTATGTACCCTTCTCAACATGGAGAAAAGTTATGAGAAACTATTTCTTGTAGAGAAAAGTAGGCACAGAAAATTTGGGTGTGGCACAAGATAAGAGAATGGGTGGTTGCCCATTCAAATTCAAACTCCATTTAAATTTGAATGGCAACCAACCAGACTTTATCCCTTTAGAACATGGGTTAGCTAGGTGTGCACCCTCTATTCATGGAAAAGAGGACATGAGAATCTCATTCTCATGTGGAAAGAGGATGGTGCAAACCCAGGTGGCATAAGGGAGAAGTAGACTAGTCAAACTAGTCTATATGGGAACCTTATCCAATTGGACTAACTCAAACAACTTTGGCTAAGCCTAATTAGATCAAATTAAACTCAACAAATTTAGACTTAATTAGGCTCAATTAAATTCTAATAAAATCAGGAATTGATCAAGCCCAACCCCTGATCAAATCAGGAATCAGACCTCCTCGGTGATTAGATCATCTCATAACCTAATCGAGTCAAACCCAACTAAATCTAATTCAATTAGACTTAAACTAAAAATAATTACTCAATTAAATTGAGTTAATTAGTGATCAAATCATTAATTAAATCTCTCATAAATATAGAATCCAAATCTGGTGGATAACTGGGCAACAAAGTCCATCGATATGAAACCTTAATCGAAGAGTCCCAAACTAGTGGGACTCTTGACCCCAAAAGTAGTGAAACTTGTGATCACAAAGTCTAGACTCTTGATCATAGAGTTTCAGATAGGTAGAATTCAGAGTCCTACCCTAGTAGGACTCTTGGTCGAAGAGTCCCAGTCCAGTGGGACTCTTGACCATAGTGTCTCAGTCCGATGGGACTCTTCACCAGCCATCAGATCAGATAGAAATCTCTAATATGCGTGAATCCATAGGTTCAAACCTAAGTTGGTAGCATAAAAATTAATTTTTGTATTAATCGAAGTAACCATCTAGCAATAGTACCCAACATTCGGATAGATCAAATAGTCATAATCATAACATTCAGAACCTATGCGAATATAATTATCGTATAATTCATCCCTTTGATTCAGGGTTAAACTATCAATCTTAAAAGTATATCCAAATCATGTCTCAAAGTAATTAGTCCTGTGACCCCTCACAAGGACTATCCTAGCCAAGATTTTTGCTAAATTAAAACATAATTGAACATAGCTCTTAAATCGGAGTGGTCAATCCCTTCTTGATTCACACCTAGACACCTCATGTACTTGACTGTGCCCAAAAACCTTCCATCACTAAATTAAAAATTCAGATAGTCTGACACTAAAACACAGTGAGTTGCTTGAAAGTCACTATGGTGATCTCAAATCAGATGGATACTTATAACCATATTCCATCAAAGCAAATCATGACAGTAGAAAAGCTCCAAAGTTGGTCACATTCAGTCCAGATGTATTCCTACATTTCACCTGCATGCCATACTAGTGTCTACACACTCCTTAGTTAAAAGGACAATCAATCCATATGGCACATAATGATCTATACTCGATAAACGTTGTCGTCCTTAGTAACAACGTATCATTTGGTCACGAACAAATTTAAAAATTAAATGATAAATCCTTCTTTGTCAATTCTAAATAGTCCTGAGGACTTCTCCACAATATAGGAGTTCATTAGAAGATGAAAGAATTTATGATGAAAAATATCAAAATAACTTTTATTTATTTATAATTCATATACAAATACAAGAATCAACACAACTGTTAACATACTGATGATTGGCTTTGGGATACATTTCCAATACTATGTGAGCCTTATATCTATGGCAAATAGCATAAAGTTATATTTGCCAGTAGTACCAAGTGGAGTGAAGCAATTTTGGAGCTTGTTCACTCAGATGTATGGAGACCGGCACCTATTGCATCTCAAGGTGGAGCGAGATATTTTATCATCTTTATAGATGATTTCTCTAGAAAAGTATGGATCTATCTGATGAGGAAAAAATTAGATATTTTTGCCTGATTTAAAAACCAAAGAGCTGAGGTGGAGAAGGAGATAGGGCAGTCAATTAAGTGTTTGAGGTCTGATAATGGAGAAAAATACATCAACCTAGCATTTAGGAGATACTATGAGGAAAATGGAATAACAGACCATTACATAGTAAAGATGACTTCTCAGTAGAATGGTGTCATTGAGAAAATGAATCGGACACTAATAGAGAAGATCAGAAGCTTGAGGCTGCAGGCATCACTGCTTAAATCATTTTGGGGTGATGCTCTTATTTATGCATGTTTTCTTATTAATAGATCTTCCCATACAAAATTGAATGCAGGACTTCTAGAGGCTATCTAAAGTGGGAAGAAGGTGGAGCTTGGCCATCTAAAGATGTTCAGCTGTCCTACATATGCTTTGGTAGAAGAAGTCGATAAAAGCAAGTTGGACCCAAAGTCATAGAAGATGATATTCATCAAATTTTCATTAGGTGTGAAGGATTTCTTGTTGTCGGATTCACATTCTTAGAGGCGTGTCATCAGTCAAAATGTGATATTTGATGAAAAGTGCATCATCTTGAAGCTGAAAAATATAGATGGAGTTGTGAAGACAACATAGGATAGTATGAAAAGGCTATCAGATATAGGTGATTTGCCCTCAACATCAACCTCGGGTCATGTTCAGTTTAAGGTGGAGTTAGACAAGCATGGTGATACACCTATGGAGGATCAGCATGAAGAGCAATCTATCATGGAAGAAGCATAGAGGTAGCCACAGGCAATAGACTTGTAGGATACTATAAGGAGAGTGGCACTACACAAGCTGAAGTGCACTGTTCGCAAACTAGTGCAATATGGCATTGATGAGACTATCTTCTATGCTCTCATCACTGCCAATGGAGATCCAAAGAGTTTTGAGGAGGCCATGGAGAGTTTGGATTGTGAGTCATGGATGCAGGCCAAATTAGAGGAGATGGAGTCTCTTAAAAACAATCAGACATGGCAGCTGGTGGATTTACCAGATGATGCTCGACCCATTAGCTCCAAATGGATTTTCATCAAAAAAGAGGTACCTTCAAAGCAAGGTGGAGTGAGGTACAAGGCTAGGTTGATAGCCAAAGGATACTCACTGATAGAAGGGATTGATTATGCAGAAATCTTCTCTTTAGTTGTCAGACATACGTCCAATAGGATGATGTTGAGCATAGTTGCTACTCAAGATTTGGAACTAGAACAAATGGACATTAAGACAGCATTCCTCCATGAAAATTTGGAGGAGAATATATACATGGAGCAGCCATAGGGCTTTAGGGAGCTTGGCTCAGAGAGAGAGGTCTGTTTACTAAAAAAATCACTGTGCAGATTGAAGCAGTCTCCTAGATAATGGTACAAGCGGTTTGATACTTATGTGACAAGTATAGGACTTTTTAGATAAGATCATGACCCTTATGTGTATGTGAGATCTCTGAAAAATGGATCCATCTGATACATCTAGTAGGTCTTCTCCACTGCTCACAGAAGCTGTATCATCTTCCTTGCTGGCCTTCTCTTTTTCTGATCTCAAAAGAGAATAATCTCTCCTCAGGTGTCCTGGCTGATGACATTTATAACATTTCAATGTCATCTTCCTCTGATCGCGAGACTTGGACCTATCCTTGGATTTCACTCTTATCTTCTTCTTTGATCTTTCCCGTCTTTCGTTCACAGCCAAGATCTCAGACTTAGGGTCTCCCTTGCAGATCTTTTCTCTTTGCTCATTTGATCTGAGTACACCAACAATCTCTTCATAGTTTAGAGTCTCCTTCCCATAAACTAAAGTTGTTATGAAACCATCATACGAACCTGGGAGAGAACATAATAGCAATAATGCTCGATCCTCCTGGTTGATCTTCACATCCAAACTCATCACCTCAGAACACACCTAATTGAACCTTTGGATATGTGCAACAAGATCTTTGCCTTCGGACATCCTCAGACTATACAGCTGTTTCTTCAACCACAGCTTATTTATCATGTTCTTCTCCATGTATGTGTTCTCCAATCTCTCTCAGATCCTCTTTGCCATAGTTTTTGTGTAAACATCAGGCAAAATCTGATCGGCCAAGCACATCCAGATTATGCTAAAAGCAATTTCCTCCAACTCTTTTAATCCTCAGCACTAATCTTTTCTGGTCTTTCTTTTGTCAAGACCTTGTAGATCCTCTGCTGAACCAATAAGTTCTTTACTCTTTGCTGTCATAGGATAAAGTTCTCCTTGCCATCAAACTTCCCAAAATCCACCTTAAATCCACTTGATCCCATGACTTCAAATAAGTCAAGAACAAATCCCTAACACCCTTCACGATCTCACACACCAGCAAAACTACACTTTAAAGAAGATCTAACTAGCCCTAGATCCTCTTTCCAAACATCTGTATCATCGTTCCTCCATGTAAACAATCTCCACCTCAATCTAGAGACAACCATGAAGCAAACTAAAAGTTTTAGGATAAAACCTAGTGTAACAGATTCTGGATGTAGTAAATCCTAGGTGTCTTCCTTCCTTCCACACAACACCGCTTTGATACCAATTGTCGGGAATGCGTGCTCTTCCCACATGGATTGGCATGGCTGCTGGTGATTAGCCAAGCAATAAGAAAGTACTTCTCAGAGATTTCTACGAAAGCATGATCAAACAATTCAAGGAATAGAGAAGAAGAGAATAAGAGATTTTCGGAAGAAAAGAGCTTTTATTTAGTATATTTCAGCACTATTACAACCTTGACCTTTTTTTAGTATATATACTTTACAAAGGGTCAAGCCTAAGCTCATAGAAAAACTCTCTAAATCCAAACAATCCATGTATACAAAATAATAATCTACAAAAACTGAGCTAGCCTAGTTTCAGACTAAGCCGGTTAACATGCGATTGGGTCAGCTCAGTCCCAAACTGAGCCGATCCAATTGTGTAACATGCCAACAGCCTAAAAATGCTACTTTCTATCTACATTTTTCTCTGAGACCTAGCCGACCCAGTCCTGGACCGAGCCGGCCCAGTTTTCAACTTAGCCAGCTCAATCTCAGGGTGAGCCAACCTAGTTTTTGAACTTTGCTAGGAGAGCTGATTTCTCTTCCGACTTGCTCCCGTCTTTCCATGACCTACCTTCTCATATTTTCAAGACTTGGGGGTGCCACTTCTAAGCTCACACTCCTCATCTATTGAGATAGATAGATTGTCTATTGGTATAATCCAATTCCTATAATGAACATGCTATAGCCAACATACACCTTAGGATTTTGAATGGCTAGAAGACTGAGTTATGGTGTAGTCAAACTATAACACCTCAAGATGAACTATTGATGCACCTCAGGTTAAAGAACTAGACACACCACTACAGCATTGAGCCAGTCATCGATGAGAAGGTAGACTTTCTTATGACTGCTCAAGATGGTCACGCTCAGTACCCTCATTCTCTAATGAGTACCTGTACTCTCGCTCCAGTGTCTCCATACCATAGACTTAAGACTCATCTATCCTAAAAAGTTGATTGTACACCAACCTTCCAGATCGATCATCATCCTCATGAAGATCCTACGGTTAAGAGTAGTTTATGAGTTAATTATGAAAATTCATGTCTTAAATTTTCAACTCTTGAAAATATGAATTGTTATTACCATTAATTCAAATAATGTATCACAGATACTTTAAATACACACTATGATAAAGAATAATTTTTTTATTAATTTATATCCAAAATTATAAAATTATCCTTAGAAGTGTATTATAAGTGTCAGCCAATCTAGTTTCTAGGGCTCACATCTAACAAACTCCCACTTGATCTAAAGCCAATTGGCTACAAATCTAAGTCCCATCTTCTCAAGGTGGGCTTCGATCTTCTACTAGCTCAATGGCTTTATCAGTAGATCAGTTGCATTGTCTGCAGTGTCGACTCTCTTGACCTCGACGTATCTCTTCTCGAGGTAATCATAGGTGAGGTGGTATCGCCGCTCAATGTGCTTAGATTTTTGGTGAGACCTCAGCTCCTTAGTAAGGGCTATGGTGCCATTGTTGTCGCAGTACAAAGGGACGGCATTTGATGGCATCATTCTAAGACCTATGGCAAACTTTTTATATCAGAATACCTTCTTTGCAGCCTCTGATGCAGCGATGTACTCTGCTTCCATCGTGGAGTCTGCAATCATCATCTGCTTAAATCTCTTTCAACTGACAGCACCACCATTACAAATAAACAGACTTCTAGATATCAACTTTTGATCATCTATGTCTTACATAAAATTCAAGTCTATATACCCTTGGACCTGGAGTTCTCCATTACCAAAAACTAGAAAGATATCCTTAGTCCTTCTCAAGTACTTAAGGATACATTTCATAGAAGTCTAGTGCTCTTCATCTAGATTTGACAGATACCTGCTCTTGACACTCACAGCATGGGCAATATCAGATCATGTACATAGCATGGCATATATGAGGCTCCCTATTATCGAAGCATAAGAAATTTTGCTCATGCGTTCAATCTCCTCAGGTGTGCTAGGGCACATCTTCTTGGAGAGATTAATGCCATGTCTAAAGGATACTAAACCCCTCTTGGAGTTTTTCATGCTGAACCTCTTTAGCACCTCCTCTATGTACATCTTCTGTGAGAGACCCAGCATCTTATTCGGTCTATCCCTATAAATCTTAATTTTCAGAATAAAGGATGCCACTCCTAGATCTTTCATAGAGAACTTCTTAAACAACCACATTTTGACTGTAGTCAACATGAAAATATTATTTCCAATTAGGAGGATATCATCCACGTATAGTACGAGGAAGACAACAACACTCCCATTGATTTTTTTAAAAATACAGGGCTCCTCCTTATTCTTGATGAATCCAAATGATTTGATTACATCATTGAAACGAGCATTCCAGCTCCGAGATGCTTGCTTAGGTCCATATATGGACCTTTATAGCTTGCATACCTTATGATCATCATCACTGGATGTGAAACCTAGCGGCTATTCCATATAGATATTTTCCTTAAGATATCCATTTAAGAACATCATTTTCATGTCCATCTACCATATTTTATAATCAAAATAGACTACAACAGCAAGCAATGTACGGATGGATTTGAGCATGGCTACTGGCAAAAAAGTATCCTGATAGTGAATGACTATGTGCTGACTATATCCTTTCGCTACGAGCCTTGCTTTAAATATCTCTACATTTCCATCGGCACCTATCTTTTTCTCGAAGATCCATTTACACCTAATAGATACTATACCTTTAGGTGGATCTACCAAGGTATAGACTTGGTTTGAGTGTATTGAGTCAATCTCTGACTTCATTATCTCTAACCATTTCTTGAAGTCAAAATCTGATATCATCTCATTATAGATTTTGGGATCATCATCATGAACCTTATTTCTTGTGAGGAATATTTTTTCTACGTCTTCTGAGATAGTACCTAAGTATCTTTCAGAAGAATGAAAAATTCTACTTGATCTACGAGGTGGAGGAGGTAGTGTTTGGGTTGGATCAATCTGATTGGGTTCCATAGGTTCCTTAGCTCATTTTTCATCGAAGATTTTCTCCTCAAGTATAATTTGTCTTTCGATGCCACCATCTTGAATAAACTATTTTTTAAGGAAGATGGCATATCGACTCACAATCACATTGTGATCTTCTGAAAGATAGAAATAATATCCTAATGACTCTTTAGGATATCTAATAAATCAAGCTCTAAAGAACCTAGACTCTAATTTATCCGCTTGTTGTCTCTTGTATGGGCCAGGATTCTCCAAATTCTATGATGACTCAGACTTGGTTTCTTACCATGCCATATCTCATATGGTTGATAGAAATGACTTTAGAGAGAATCCTATTTGGTAAATATATAGCGGTCATCAGACTATACCTCCAAAGAAACTCAGGAAGATCTGTGAAACTCATCATGGATCGAACCATATCTAATAGGATCTGATTTCTCCATTCTGAAACTCCATTGAGTTGAGATATTCCAAGTGGAGTCCATTATGAGACTATGCCATTTTTTTAAGATAATCTAAAAATTTCTGATAAGGTATTCTCCTCCTCGATCTGATCGAAGAACCTTAATGGATTTTTCTATTTATTTTTCTACTTTGAGTCTGAATTTCTTGAATCTTTCAAAGGCTTCACACTTATATTGCATCAAATACACATACCCATACCAAGATAGATCATCGGTAAAGGTGATGAAGTAGACATAATTGCCCCTGATCGGCTCATCAAATGGGCCGCATACATCAGTATGTACTAGGGGAAGTAGGTTTGTGACCCTTTCCCCATGTTCTACAAAAGAAAGCTTGATCATTTTGCCATGAAGGCATGATTCATAAATTGGATATGACTCGAAAGTCAACAAACTCAATAGCCCAAATTTTTTCAATTTATTAATCCTATCTTCAACTATATGACCTAGCCTAAAGTGCCAAAGATACCTATCATTTAGACTATCCCTAGGTCGCTTTGATCCCGTGGCATTCATGTTTTGCTCGATATTAAAAATAGATATATCAATATGTAATTGATAGAGATCATTTATAAGAAAATCACTTATAATTTTATTTCTTTCATAAAGAATATTATAATGGTCCTTAAGAAAACTAAATATATAGCCTTCTTGTGCTAAACATGAAACAGAAATCAAATTTCTGCTTGCTGCAGGTATATAAAAATAATCTCTAAGAATTAGATCAAATCCTGATGGTAGTCGAAGAGGATAGATTTTTATGACCACAGTAGCAACTATTCCTCCATTCTAGATACGTAAGATCATCTCACCATCCCTTAGCCTCCTGCTATCCTCAAGACCCTACATAGAAGTGCATAAGTGAGCAGTAGAACCAGAGTCAAGCACTCAACTGAATGAAGAAAAAATCGTAAGATTAGATTCTATAACAAGCATACCTTCAGAAGGATCTGCCTCCTTCTTGTTCTTCAGGCTAGTCAGGTAAAGAGGATAGTTCCACTTCTAGTGGTCATAAGTGTTGTAATAAAAATATTTTTTCTTGTCAGTGTTGTGGTATCAACTTGCTCTGACACCAAACTATTGGAATATCAACTACTCTGATATTGTTTGTTAAGGATCTAATACGAAATTATTTTGGCAGGAAGAAGAAAAAAATAAAATAAGAAAATAATCAAGTACGTGGATAAGCCTAAAGGCTCGCCTCCATGGGGCATGAAAAGCTTTACAATGAAAAAAAAATAGGTACAAGAAGAGAATATTCAGTCTCAACTCAGCGTATACAAATCTCTCTCAACTAGAAGCTATCCTCACAAAAGCTCTCTTAGAATTTCAAGGTGACCCACAGAAGCTACAAGATGCTCTGCCCTTATAGCCTCCTCGCTGAATGCTATGCACCTGTTACTTCTCTCTCTCGTAGGCTACACATACTTAGCACTCTGCCAGGCTCCTCTCGATGGTTCCTGAGCCTCTCTATGTGCCTCTTACGCCACACGTGCCACCTTTTTTGCTCCATAGCACCTCAGCCCTTTAAATAGGATGAGAATCCTCTTCTCAGCAGTTCACAAGAGTCCTAACAGAGCTAGTTCTCCTAATATGAGTCAAACATTTCTTGATGGAGTCTTGAAATATTTTTCAACCTTCAGATCCTGACCGCAACCCTCCATGGCTGCTAGATCCTGTGGTCCACATGCAACTCCCATAGACCCCTTAGATTAATCATAATCTGAGTTCAAACAAAAAAAATTCCATTATGTTTTGTTCGCCATAGTTGAGCTAGCTCGGTCAGGGGTCGAGCTGCTCGATTGCATTTTGCCCAAACTCCTACTATCATTAGCCTGAGAGAGCCCGCTCGACTATGGTTCGAGCCAGCTCGATCTTAATTCGAGCTGGCCGCATATCAAAGTCGGCTTAACTGTGACGCTGAAAACTAATTCTCTTCTTGTTGTGGATCAAATTTGAGGCATCAAATATTAATAATCTCCATCTCAACTCGACATTCGACCTCCACCTGACTTTGAGAGCTTGTGATCCATCTTGCTCTCATGCCCTGGGATATGCCTATTGATCATGGATGGACAAATGTGGGAGTCAAGCCAAGTCGCTCGATCCCACCTCTGTCATGGACTGTGTCCACTTTGACCAAAGATCTACTCAAAAAATTTTCTATGGCAATAGAAAATTCATTCTGCGACATCGCCTCTCATCCTTTCGAGTCTTCCATCTCATGCCCGATCCATCTCCACCTGGAGCTCCACCTTGCATTGGGCTCGCTCTAGCTCCTAAAGCTCCACCTCACACTGGGCTTCCTACCAAACAATAATGTTCTCTTATCTTCTTCTTCCCCTCCAATATCATTCTACCACTGTGCATGACCTTCAGGATTCCATCACTAACTATCCACCTATGGCCGTTTAAATCTAGTCTGCTCAGTGAGATAAGATTCCATCTAAAATTGGATATGTATCGGACCTCCTCCAATCTCCTCACTACACCATCACGTGTCTTCTAGCTAACCATCCTGATGCTTCTAATCGCACAGCTCGATCCATTCAGTAGATAAATAGTGCCATCACTACTCTACAGAGAGTCAAACAACTTCTTTCTGCAACAAACATGATATGTGCAGGTAGAATCTAAAATCCACTATTGGAAAGAACTAGATACCTCATCAGATATCTCCATGACATCATTCTCTGACTCACTACTGGCCGTCGTTGCAATAGCCCTCATTCGATCCTTGAGTTATGGGCAATCCTTGACTCGATGCCCCAACTTATTGCATCTGTAGCATCTGATCTTGCTAGGATCCCTTGTCTTGGACTTGGATCATCCTCCTCGTGATCCTCTATCGCTCCATTTACTGCCTCTTGCTCCTTTAGAAACTACCAAAGCTGAGCTATCGCCATCTGAGATCGAAGCTGGGTTCTCCTTCGTAAGAACCTCATTTTGGAGTATCGCTGTAGTGACTCCATCCATCTTGATGGTGCTCTTTTCCACTAGAAGAGTAGTCACCAAGGACTCATACGAAGAAGGACCGATGCTAGCAAGACCAATGCCCTAGTCTTCTTCTCAACTTTTTCATCAACGCTGAGGAGGTTAGTGAGGATCTTCTGAAAGTTGGATAGATGCTCTCGCATGCTCTGGCCTTCATCCATCCATAGAAGATAGAATTACCTCCAAAGGAATAGCATGTTGGTGAGCGACTTCGTCATGTACAACTTCTCAAGCTTCGACCATAGCATTGTCAAAAAAATCTCACTAAGTACATGGATCACCATATCATTTACTAAGTACAAGCGAATCGTGCTCACCACCTGCAACTGGATTCGCTTCCAATCCTTCACCTCTATGGTGGCTGGCATCTCATCATACAAGAGAGTGTTGATCAACCCATGTTTGATGAGGACATCCTTTACCATTGCTTACCATAAGCAGAAATTACCCTTCCCATCGAATCTATTGATCTCCATCTTGATTGTACTTATCTTCTCCATATTCTTTAATCTCTATCCATTGCTACAATCTACACTCCAGTACTATCTAGCTTTGATATCAATTGTTATGGCATCAACTCACTCTGATACCAAACTATTGGGATATCAGCTATTTTGATACCACTTGTTAAGAATCTAGTACTAAATTATTATGGTAGGAAGAAGAAAAAAATAAAATAAAAAATTAATCAAGTACGTGGATCAGTCTAAAGGCTCGCCTCCATGGGGCATGCAAAGCTTGACTATGAAAGAGAAAAATAGGTACAAGAGAAGAATATCCACTCTCAATTCATCATACAAAAATCTCTCTCAACTAGAAGCTACCCTCACAAAAGCTCTCTCAGAATCCCAAGGAGACCCACAAAAGCTACAAGATGCTATGCCCGCACAGCCTCCTCGTCGGATGCTATGCATCTATTGCTTCTCTCTCTCGTAGGCTGCATGTACTCAATGCTCTGCCAAGCTCCTCTCGATGACTGCCTGAGCCTCTCTACATGCCTCTCACACCACATGCGCCATCTCTTTTACTCCATAGTACCTCAGCCCTTTAAATAGGATGAGAATCCTCTTCTCAATAGTTCACAAGAGTCCTAATAGGGCTCATTCTTCTAATATGAGTCGAACATATCTTTGATAAAGTCTTGGAATATTTTTTGATCTTCAGATCATGACCGCAACCCTCCATGGCCATTGGATCCTATGGTCCTCATGCAACTCCCGTAGACCCCTTGGATTAATCATAATCCAAGTCCAAATAAAAAAATTCCCATCATGTTTTGTTCACCTCCATTGAGCCAGCTCGGTCAGGGGTCGAGCTGGCTCGACTACATCTTGCCCAGACTCCTGCTTTCATCTATTTAAGAGAGTCGGCTCAACTGTTATTCAAGCCAGCTCGATCTTAATCGAAGCTAGCTCGACCGTGTATTAGAGCTGACCTGACTGCTATACTAAAATCTGATTCTCTTCTTACTGTGGGTCGAATTCGAGGCATCAAATCCTAATAGTCAGTGACCTTCTTCTTTGGCTCTGCCTTCTTCTTCTTTCCACTTTCCACCTTCTATTTCTTCACGATCTTCTTCTTCTTCCCAAAATACATTCTCTTAGAAGAAGTCCGCTCTACGTCAAGCATTCACTACTACAAAAATGATCTATGACAGCGCATACTATGGTAGCAATTTTCGAAACCACTGCCATAGAACCTACGATAGCGGTTTTCGTTAACCATTGTTAAAGGTCAGACCTATGGCAGCGATTTTTGTAATCACTGCTATAGGTCCAACATATGACAGCGGTTAACGAAAATTGCTGTCGTAGGTTGGACCTATAGCAATGGTTACAAAAAATTGCTGCCATAGATCGATCTATAGTAGCGGTTCATTTTAACCGCTACTATAGGTCAGACCTATAGCAACGATTAGTGAAATCGCTACCATAAGTCGGACCTATAGTAGTAGTTAGTATGAACCACTGCTATAAACTTATTTATGGCAGCGGTTAATTATAACCGCTGTCAAATATTTTTTCCTTTAAATATTATATAATTTTAAAATTTAATACCAATCTTCACTGTTTATTTTCTAAATAATTATCATTAGAGTATCGTCGCAAAAGATTGTCTCGATCTGATGGCCCTAGCTTCATCGATCAGAAAAATTTGATTTCGATGACCATGAATGACGATACGATGATCTGATAGATGAAGATCTCTGATGGATCTGAAAACCTACAATGACGATCTCGATAATGTTTATAGTGTACTATTAAAGTTTTACTTCAATCGAATATCGTTATCTTGGTCAATTTAGTAAAGGTTAGTTTCGACCGTTAAATAATAGACAAGTGATCAAAGGATCGAACGATGTTCGATTATGAGGTAATATTTTTTATAAATGATCTTGGCTACTACTTTAATTATTTTTTATGGTGGTTATTATAAAATTTAACTTGTAAGATAAAGAATGATCTAAAACTATACGTCTTCTGATAATCATTCTAAAACTTTAGTTGTTATGCTCGTGCTTTTGCAATATCAGCTTAACATGAATAGTTTATACAAAAATGATTTAAATTTTATTATCATCGCCATATAAAATATTTAAAATTATAATAAAAATTATTTAACTAAAAATTATCTCATAATCAGACGTTGTTTAACCTTTTGATCGCTTGCTTCTAATTTAACGATCGAAATCATTCCATACTAAATTGACGATGATAATGATATTCGATTGAAATGAAACTTTGATAGTATGCTACAAACATCATCGAGATCATCATTGTAGATTTTTGAATCCATCAGAGTTTTTCATCTATCAGATCATCGCATCATCATTCGTGATCGTTAAAATCAAATTTTTTTAATCGATGAAGCTAGGGCCATCGAATTGAGGTGATCTTTTGGGATGACACTCTAATAATAAATATTTAGATAATGAATGATAAAAATGGACATTAAATTTTAAAAATATATAATATTTAAAGAAAAAATTAAAAAAAAAATTATTTCCAACCTGCAGCAGCGGTTATCAAAAATCGTTGCTATAGATCTACAGCAATGGTTATAAAACCGCTACCATAGATCTAGGCAGTGATTTTGGATAACTGCTGCCATGGATCTATGGCAGTGGTTCGATAATCGTTGTCATAGATTAGGTTAAAAATCCTCAAGTTTTTTCTGCTTTCCTCTCGTGTGAGCTTGATCTCTCTCTCTGTCTTTCCCCTCTTCTCCATCATCGATGAGGCTTCTTCCCCCTTGGTCGGTGCCACCCCTCCTTCCCCCTTAGTTCGTGCCACCCTTCCTTCCCCCTCCCCCTCTACTCCATCCCCGACCACCCCTCCCCACCCACCCACCACCCCCGACCGGCCCCCTCACCCCCAACCCTCCCCTGGCTGCCCCTCCTTCCCCCGATTCCCCTGACCGCTCCTCCCCACCACCGCTACCCCAACCAACCCCCCCCACCCCCCACCCTACCCCGATTGCCCCTCCTTGTCCTCCATCCCCGACCGTCCCTATCCACTACCCTACCACCCCCAGCCCCCCATCTTCGTCTGCCCCTTCCAGCCACCCCCCACCCGATCCCACCACTCCACCCTCCCCCCGGTCGCCCCTCCTTCCCTCCATCCCCAGCCGCTCTCCATGCCACCCGCCACCCCCGACCACCCACCCTCCCCCAGGCTGCCCCTCCTTCCCCCCATCCCCAGCCGCCCTTCTCGCCACTCTACCACCCCCTAGCCCCCAATCTCGGCCGCCCCTCCTCGCCACCGCCCACTCGGCCCCATACCCTCTCCCCACCGCACCTCCTTGCCCCACATCCTCCGACCGCCCTCCCCCACACCCTACCATCCCCCAGACTCCCCATCCCCGGCCACCCCCCCCCACCCCTACCCGACCCCACCCCCCACACTCCCCCACCCGGTCGCCAACCGTCCCATCACTGTGCCTCCCGGGCCTCCTCGTCACTATGCCCCGCTCCCCCCTGGCCCCCATCCCCTGCCATCCCTGCTCTCTCGCTTTTCTTTTTTTCCCTCTTCTCTATCTCACTATCTTGCTTTTGTTTTGCAGGTTATCTCTAATGCCATCATCCTCTTCTAGCATCATCGTCGGCGACCCTCGAAGCTTTCAATGCGACACGCTCTCTATAGCCATAGATATATTTTTTTAATTTTATAGTATTATTTATTAATCATGTATATTTAAAATAATTTATAAAATATTTATAATAAATATTATAAATATTTATTATAAATATTATAATTATCTACATATTTTGGATCGAAACCTGGATATTTAGATTCGGACCTAATTTTAATTACTGGTATCGGATCCAAACCCGAATACCCGATGGGTCTATACTTGAAGTACCAAACCCAGACCCTAATGGATCACGAAAGGCTGGACCCGATTCTGGGACCCAAAACTAAGAAATAGAGAGACTGAGAGGAAGACCGATAGATTGAGAGAGAGAAGGTCGGTCGCTCGTCAGCCATCGACAAGGGAGATCGAGAGTGAGAGGAAGGGAGCGAGGGAGGGGGTCTTGCCTCACCACCATCAGCGATAAGGGAGATCAAGAGAGGGAGAGAGGAAGGGAGGGATCCGACCTCACCGCCATCATTGGGAGGGAGGGTGTTCGGCCTCGCCACCATCATTGGAGGGAGGGGTCTACCTCGACGGCAAGGGAGATCGAGAAGGGGAGTGGGAGATCGAGAGAGCAAGAGAGGGAGGGATAGGGTCAGCCTCACTGGCATCATTGGGAGGGATGGGGTCTGGCCTTACCGGCGAGGAGATCGAGAGAGTGAGAGAGGGAGGGATGGGGTCTGGCCTCATCAACGAGGAAGATTGAGAGAGGGAGAGCGGAAGATCGAGAGATGAAAAAGTTGGGAGGGAGGGGTTCGGCCTCGCCGCCATCGCTGACGAGAAAGATCGGGATAGGAAGAAAGGGAGTGATCGAGGGGATGGCACACAGCCGAGCCAGCTCGAGCTATGTCGAGCCAGCTAGGGGAGGATCCGAGTTGGATGTCTCAAGCATGGAGCTGACTGTCTTAGGCACAGAGCTGGCTCGACTTCTGAGCAAATAGAATTTGATATGTCTCTCTAAGATTCCAACTTTAAGCCCTAAGATGCCACCATCATCTACTTTATTCTTCTTTCAGATTTCTGGATTAACACCAAAGTTCGCGTAAGAGATCGAATCTACGATTGTTGCTCATCCTTAATTATTTATGAATGTAGTTCATGTTGTAGAATTTATTGCATAACATTTTTTGGATGTTTATATCTTGTTGCTTTTGTTTATTGCATTGCATAACGATGGACCCATCAATTGATTAGTGTACATATTAGAGACTATTTATTGTTGCTAATCTAATATTATTGTTCAACAAGTTATATTGATTAATGTTTATTAACGTTGTAGGTCAGGATAGCACCAAAATGCCATCTAGCTTTCACCCCTGCCCCTCGATGAGTTACGTGCAGTTCAGCATCCAAGGAGCAGTCAGAGCATACTCCATCCACCTCGGCATCGGTTGCTCAGGGACCTCCACCATCGATATCTACTCCACTGGCGACATCTACTCCACCAGTGGCATCTACTCCACTGGCTGTTGAGCCTCTACCGTCGCCCATATCTGAGACACATGTTACTACATAGGCATCTGAGTGTACATTTTTATTATATTAGCATAACTTTATTTTTTATATAGTATTTGTACACTTATATATTTGCATAATGTATTTACATTATAGGTGCATCATCCAGTCAGACATTTTATGGTCCCACACATATGGCACATGTGTGGAACCACCAGCATCAGATGATGGTCTATTTCGATGCAGAGGGGAGGCCGGTAGGGCAGATCGCACGGGAGATGCATTCCTTTTTTGGAGTGCTTGTGAGGCGATCAGACATCATTCCCGTAGAGCCTAGAGATTGGTGTTTGATGGATGCTGCTGTCTAGGACCGAATATGGAAGGAGATATGGGTAAGTATGCACATCTTAGTTATATTTATGTATTTTATATATTTACACTATATATATTTGATTAGAATAATTTTGTAACTCATTTTTGATAACTTTGTGTAGAAGAGGTATGACTTTTTCGATCATAAGAGGGCTCGAGATGTCCGACTGAGGAAGATCGAAGAGTTGTACCGAGGTTACAAGGTCAAGATCCATAGAGGATGGCTCAAACATCAATGGGACACTCTAGAGGAGCTTGTTCCTTGATGTTTAGACACTGGAGGAGCCAGGACTTTTGGTGTCATCAGTCAGGAGGAGCTTGAGGGGGCATTGGTAGGGGTAGATCATGCTGCGACGTGGGCAGATCGGACTGAGGAGCATGCATCTCATCTGGAGGGCATCGTGAGAGGCATGATATCGATGCTCACCACGTATTTTGGAGTCACGAGCTTTGAGAATATATTAGCCCGCATTCTAGCTCCAGCTTTAGCTCTGGCTCCAGCTTCGGCTCCAGCTCTAGCTCCAGCTCCGACTTCGGCTCCAGCTCTAGCTTCAGCTCTCGGTGATGATGACGATGATATAGATTTAAGAGACTTTTGATGTATTTATTTTTTTTAAAAAATATTATAATAAATTTTATTCGATAATAAAATTTTAGCATTTTAAAATAATTTTTATATTTATTATGTTTTCTTATATTATATATCTATATTTATCAGGTAAAATATATAAAAAAATAAAAATTTTAATTTTTTTAATTATTCAAGATCTACGATAGTGATTTTATAACCGCTGCCATATACGTGCCAACCGCTGCCATAGGTTTCTGGTGCAAACGATGCCAACCGCTGTATTAGATCTTTGATAGTGGTTAAGAAATCACTGCTATTGATTATCTATGGTAGCGATTATGTAACCGTTGCTATAGATAACCTATGGCAGTGGTTACATAACCGCTACTATAGGTCGATCTATTGCAATGGTTAATAAACCACTGTAATAGGCTATCTATGGTAGCGGTTCAAATAACCACTGCCATAGAGCTACGGCGATAGCTTCAGTAGCAGCGGTTAAATAACCACTGTCATAGCCTATGGCAGTGATTTTTTGAGCTATGATAGTGGTTACAAACTACTGTCGTAGCTCTTTTTTGTAGTAGTAATTGAGCCCTTTGAACCTTTCGTAGAGAGCTCAATGGTAACTAGCATATTCATAAGCTTAATCAAGGTATTTTGAAGTTTATGCATATGATAGTTCATGATAAATTGCTCATATGTATCAGTCAAAGACTACAAAATTATATCAATCTGCAGGTCCTGATCTAACTTGACACCGAGCTTCTCAAGCTCTTCTATGTTCTTGATCATCATCAGACAATGATCTTGAACCAACTGCCCATCATGCATCTGAGCCTTAAAATGTCTTTTAGTGATTTGATATTTGGCTACGCGACTCTATTCACCAAACAACTCTTTTAGGTGAGCCAACATTTGATGGCTAGTCTTAATGTCTTCATGTTGGCACTAGAGCTCATCAGACATCGAGCCCAATATGTAATACCTAGCTTTGTTATCTTCATCCATCCATTTTTTTAGAGATGCTCTCTGATCAGTGGATGGATATGCTGGTAAAGTGGGAGGATCCTATTCCAACACATGAGTCAACTTCTCGGAATCAAAAATTATTTTGAAGTTCTAGAGCCAATCTTTGTAGTTGGATTCGGTCAGTCTATGGGTGTCCAGGATACGGACTAGTGGGTTGGATACAGACATTTTCCTACCGAGAGTCAAAATTTCTAGTTAGATTTTGTAATTAGATTTAACTAATTTATTTAAAAATTTTATTTTTAAACATATTACGCTCCCATTATTTACTTGGATCCCTACACTCCCTTGGTAGAGATGTGAAAATCTTCATGATTATAGATTTCTAGTTGGCGGTGTGATCCCACCGACTGACTCACCACCTCACTTAACAGTTATTGATGATGGATCAACCAATGAGTGGACAACTCTTGTCTAATGATTCTCTAATCATGGTGCATCCAAACCTAGTCTTTAATTCATGAAGCTCACTATGCCCAGAATATTGCTTCACTTCTTAATTAAGTCAGACCCACCATTTGCATGAATTAGATTTGTTGGGGATAAATCCCGCTCCTGCCGAAGTCTAGTTCGATGCTCAGCCAAATGCAACCAGTAGCCATGGAAGAGCTTCAGTGGACGGGTCTTAGATGAACTCTTAGGGCCGGCCGAACTGCTCAGCGGTCGAGTCTTAGTCGAACTCCTCAGCGGCTGAACTCCTCAGCAGTCATCCCTTGGCCGAACTTCTCAGCAAACTCCTCAGCAATCATCCCCCAGTCGGACTCCTCAGCGACCAAGCTTCTTTTGAACTCCCAGCGGCCAAGCCTTAGCCGCACACCTCCAACTAGACACCTACAAGAGCCGAACTCCCTCCAAGCTTCCTCTTCGATCGGACTTCTTTAGGGAGCTGGACTCATCCCAGAATCCTTCGATGAATCTTAGAGCCGGCTCTCAGTTGGACCTCCAGACATCCCACTCACTGGCGAAACTCCTACCGAACTCCCCAGCGATCGGGCCTTAGCCGCTCACCTCTAGCCAGATGCCTATGGGAGCCGAACTCCTTCCGAGCTTCCTCTTCAGGAGTTCGAACTCTTTCAAAATGGGTGCACATCAAAGCCCTTCAACCCTTCATTCATTTGGCCCCGAGTGGCTCTGTACCAAGACAACTGTAGCCATCACCATCAGTCCATCGCAAGTGACAGCGATCCGCTACCAAGCGGCGATGGCTGTCACCATCAACCTACTGCAGACGGCACCTTCCCATGAGACTGACTCCGCCGAACCTCGAGTGGCCCGTCAGCATGCGGCTACAGCTGTCACCATCAAGCTCTGCTATAAAAAGTATCTCTAGATACGCTAACTCGAACCTCTGATCTCTAAGCTCTAAGCTCTCCTTTTCTTCTCTAAGCTCTGTGGAAATCATTTTCGAGCACTCCATTCTTGTTGGCCAGAGCTGACTTGATCGTCAGAGGGTCCTCACCCCCCACCGGCTTTGGATGGGACTTTATTTTGCAGGTCCCCAGTGGCGACCTCGTCCACCTTCACTCCAGCTGATTTCGACGATGACCAGATTCTACGTTAGTAGATTCACACTAGAGGAAGGGCCTGAACCTCCGAGGTTCCCTTGTTCTTAAAGGAGTGCTCGATGATAGATTTCTCTCTTCCCTCTCCAAAGATTTCTCTTCTTAGAGTCCTTTCTCGAAGAAGAAAATGCCTCCTAGGAGAGCCTCGACTCAACGATCGACGGCTTCCACGGCCCAATCCTGTCCAAACCCGTCTGCTCTTGTTTCAGCCTCGGCAACTCAAGTTCCACCCGTACCCACAATAGATACGAAGTAGTTCAATCGGCTTGTCCAGCAGGTCTGCAACCTCACCGAGGCAATGTAGGCCATACAGCAGCCCCCAACGGTGGCTCCACCAGGAAACCCACCTTTGGAATGTCGAAAACCAGCCCCAAGGAAGAGTACTCGGGCCAACCCACCCATCGCCCATGAGAAGGGGAAATGGAGAGCCGAGGATCCATGTTCGGATCATGGTTCTCCTCTGGAGGAGACCTTTCCTATTTGTAGCCAGAAGTCCCCCGAGATTTGCAGTCAGGATGACGCTCTTGATCGCAGACTACGGGAGATGGACCAATAGATTGAAGAGCTCGGCCATGTCGCCCTGCCTCATCATGTCGATGTCCACACCGATCCCCCTTTCTCCCTCCAGATTATGCAAGAGCCCATCCCACCGAACTTCGAGCTCCCTCAACCTGAAATCTATGATGGAACCTCTGATCCGATTGACCATCTGGAGGCCTTTCAGACCACGATGCTACTCCATGGTGCTTCGGACGCCATACTAAGCCGAGCCTTCCTATTGTTAGATATATGTGCCCTAGAAGCCAGAATTGGCTAACACTTATAATACACTACTAGGGGCAAAACTATAATTTTGACTAAAATCAATAAATGGATTATTTTCTATCACATATGTGTATTTAGTGTCTGTGATACATCCTTTGAGTTAATGGCAATGATAATTCATATTTTCAAAGTTGAAAATTTAAGACATGAATAATCATTATTAACTCATAAATTGCTCCCGACCATAGGATCATCACGAGGATGGTGATTGATCCGGAAGGTTGGTGTACAATCGCTTCTCTTTAGTAGATGAGTCTTGAGTCTACGGTATGAAGACACCGGAGCAAGAGTATAGGTACTCGTTAGAGAATGAGGGTACTGAGCGTGACTACCTCGAGTAGTCATTAGGGAGTCTACCTTCTCGTCAATGACTGACTCGATGCTGCAGTAGTGTGTCTGGTTCTTTGACCTGAGGTGCATCGGCAGTTCACCTTGAGGGTGTTATAGTTTGACTACACCATTACTCGGTCTCCTAGCCATATGGAACCCTGAGGTGTATGTTGGCTATAGCATGTTCATTGTAGGAACTGGATGGCATCAAGATGGAATCTATCTACCTCGGTGGTAGAGGAGCAGCCCTATGATGATCATGAGAATCAAGTCCAGAAGCCCATGGCCATGGTAGAGTGAAATAATAGAAAGAGTTTCTATTTAGATTTTCACATCGGACTCGAATCGAATGATTACATCATATGACAGAGACTAGGGTTTGACGAGTTTACCTTAACCCTAATCTGATCGGGGCTCAAGATAGAAGAACTTAATCACACAGGTAGCTGCACCAAGAGGTTCGCATTCAGCTCTGATGGGTTGCCACCATATACTGCTAGGTGTCACTGGTGGATTTTGGGAGCAATTAGAATGATTTAGATGATCGATCATTCTAGCTGTTCGAATCAGAAGAGTTCTGATCCATCGAAAGGAGTTTCGATGATGTCGATGATAGAGATCATGACATATCCCATTACCATACAGAACTGAACCTAACTGGGTCACACAAACAAGGGTTTGAATCTGGTGATCATCAATTGAACTGATCTAGTTCAATTGATCTGAATGAGATTCAATTAGGTTCAAGGAAATCGTGCTAGCACTCGATTGAACCTAACGTTCTTCTTTTACTATCATAAATAAGTTGTCCTGTCTGAGCCAAAGGAGTTTGTGCTCAATCAGAGGCCTTCATAATGGTCTGACTGGAGGTTGTCCAAGTCAGAAAAGGTTGTCTTATTTTGTAAGACATTACCTGCCATTTTTGGTCACCTGCCATTTCTTGTTCTTTGACTTTGGTCAAAAGTCTACCTTTGACTGGTCAAATGTTGACCATTGACACTTTGACTTTTGACCACATGTCATGCACCTATTGGAGAGCTGGTGGGGGCCTGTCCCCCTGCCAGAACCTGGCAAGGAGAAGGGCGCACGCCACCCTAGGCGTGTGCCCAAGTTGGAGGCGCCTAGGAGTCCTTGTTGGACAAGGACTCCATCTCCTTTTTGGATTCCAATTAGAGTTCTTCTAAGAACCAACTTTGACTGGTCTTAGGCACCCTCTAAGGAGGAATCCAGGGGACTCTATTCCCACCAATCAGATTTAGATCTGATTTCACAAAGGGTTGTGATTGGTTGGGAAGAAGAGGAGTTGGATCACAGGTAGTCTATAAATAAGACCCTGCGCCCAACTCAGATTGTGATGATTGAAATAGAGTTTCCCATATGCCCCAAGGCTGCCTCTCCCCTCCTTCCTCCATGCCAAACCACCTTCTCTCCCTCTCCTCTCCACGTCCAAAAGGAGTTTTGGAGCTTGGTTGGTGCGATCCAGATCAAAGAAAGGCGATCAAAAGCTAAGAAGGCTGCACTGCTGCAAAGGACGACTGCTGATCTTCAAAAGGAGTTTTGAAGATCCTCCAGATCAGATCCAGATCTAATTTTTGGAGACGTGATAGAGAAGAAGAGGATCTCCAGATCCAGCCTGAGTGGATACCGGTAGAGGCCAGGCGCTTGCGTGGCTAGATCCAGAACCTTCCGCTGCAAACAGGATCATCAACAGGGTAATAGGATTACCCAAATCAGGTAAATTAAATTTGATTTAATTTATCTTTATTTTATTTTATTTATTAAAATAATAAGAATCAGATCTGAAAAATATCTCAAGATCTGATATAGATCAAGAGAAAAAATTTTTGAAATATATCTCTTGATCTGATCAGATCTGAACGAACCTGGATCCGAAAAATCAGGATTTTCCCTTCAACTGGTATCAGAGCCATGGTTCTAAAAGTGTTTAGATCTGAATTTTAAATTTATTTTAATTAAAAAATAATTGATTTTAGATGTCACATGAGATGTGATCAGATCTGAAATCAGAAAAAATTAAAATTAAATGATTTGGATCTAAGATTAGAAGATATGCATGACTAGTTCTAGAAATAGAATAGTTCTATAGAATAGTCTTGCATGTTTTTGATTTAATCTGATTAAATCATATTTTAGATCTATTTATTTACTATTTTTTGATATTATAATGGTTATAATAACATCTAAAAAATAGTAAATAAAAATTATTTAATTTTAAATATCATATGAGATATGATTGATGCATGTCTAGACTAGTTGTAGAATAGTTCTACATAATTATCTAGATTAGAATTTATTTTGATTAGATCAATTTAAATCTAATTTTTTAGATTATTATGAGATAATTTAGATCTGAAAAATATGCATGATTCGATACATGAGATGTATGCAAAATATGCCATGATTAGATCTACTTTGTATATGAGATATATGATATAGATCTGATAACTGTTTTGTAGTATTGAATGTTCCTGATTAAGGCGTTCCTCTTGGCCGTCCGGTCATAAGAACGAAGAAGGGTTTAAAGGCCCTCTCTTCCCATTCGATGGGGTGTTCTTATGATGTGTAGGGGTGCTGCGTGTTCGTCCTTAATCAGAAATCCAAAACTTACTTTCTGCAAAACCCTAGATCCTGAAACCCTAGGATTTATTGTGCATATTTTGTTTATGAACCCTACTTAATTAAGAATTAAGATTATGGAATATTAATTAGGTCTAAAATTGAGAATTTCAGATCTAAGACATATTCATAATACTGGGTTCGGGCTTGGGTAGCTCAATTAGGTCTAAGCGGTTGATCAAACCGAATCAAGAGTTGGTTAGATGGGATCAACAATGCTTAAATTGACCAGCCTAATAGGATTAAGTCTGGGTCAAGATCGAGTCACGATCAAGCAAGACCTAATTAGGCTCAGAGGTTAGAGTCTGGATTGTAGGCTAACCCAATTGGTTCTGACTCAACAATTTGGTGTCTAAGGTAAGTTTGGCACATACGACCGACTGGTTTTTAATTGGAAGCTACTCGACCTGAATGCGTTCTTGTACGAGTTAATGGCATATTCCTTCCACCGGTCTCACTTACCTGGCCATATCTGTTGACACAGTTCTGATCTGAGGTGGTCAATAATCCGAGCTAACCCATGCCACTAGGTTAGTCATAATTGTTATGACTAAGCCAAGTCTAGTTTAATGAGACCTGAATCAATTCTCCCTAAGAAAAGATTAAGTCTGAGGTCTTCCACCATTGTAGATGTGCGGGCCCTTCCCGGGGTTGATTGTTCTCGGCTGGATACAGTGGCTCAGTTGCACCGGAAAAGATGCAACCATGTCTATTAGGCATTGGATGCTATGGGCTGGAGGATGAGTTGGGCTCAATATTTTGGATACGGTGAGAGACTCAATTAGGAACCCAGTCTATGCAAATGGTGGGTCTGACTTAACTAAGGAGTGGATCAATATTTTCGGATACGGTGAGATTCATGAATTAGAGACCAAGTTTGGGTGCACCATGATTAGAGAATCATTGAACAAGAGTTGTTCACTCATTGGCTAACCCATCACCAATAACTGTTAGGTGAGGTGATGAGTCAGTTGGTGAGACCGCACCACCCACTAGAAATCATTAATCATGGAGATTTTCGCATCTCTACAGAGGGAGTGTAGGGATCCGAGAAAATAGTGGGAGCTAATTTATTTAAAAATAAAATTCCTAAATAAATTGGTCAAGTCAAAATTACAGTATCTAACTAGAATCTTTGACTCTCTACAGGAAAATGTCTGCGTCCAACCCATTGGCACGTATCCTGGACACACATAGACTGACTGGACCCAATTATAAAGATTGGCTCAGGAACTACAAAATAGTTTTGGGTTCTGAGAAGTTAACCCATGTTTTGGACCAGGACCCTCCCACCTTACCAGCCCGTCCATCCATTGAACAGAGAGCATCTCTGGAAAAATGGATAGACGAAGATAATAAGGCCAGATATTACATGTTGGGCTCGATGTCTGATGAGCTCCAGCGCCAACATGAAGATATCGGGACTGCTCGCCAAATGTTGGCTCACCTGCAGGAGATGTTTGGTGAACAGAGTCGCGCAGCCAAATATCAAGTCACGAAATGACTTTTTAAGGCTAAGATGCGTGATGGGCAGTCAGTCCAAGATCACTGTCTGACAATGATCAAGGACATGGAAGAGCTTGAGAAGCTCGGTGTGAAGTTAGACTTGGACCTGCAGAATGATATTATTCTGCAATCCTTGACTGATGCATATGGGCAATTCATCATGAATTACCACATGCATAAACTTCAAAATTCCTTGGCCGAATTAATGAATATGCTGGTTACCGCTGAGCTTTCTATGAAAGGTTCTAAAGGCTCAGTTCTTGCTATGGAACGGACTTCTTCCAAAAGAAAGTCTTATGGAAAGAAAAAGAAGTCTGTGAAAAAGCAAAAGGTGGAAGGATCAAAGAAGAAGAAGGCAGAGCCGAAGAAAAAGGTCGATGGCAAAGGAAAGTGTTTCCATTGCAACAGCGACGGCCATTGGAAGCGGAACTGCCCTACTTACTGGCCACCCTAAGAACAAGAAGGAAGGTCCTTTGGAGGTATGCTCGTTATTAGTCTAACCTTATGGTTTCTTCTGCATCCAGTTGGATGCTTGACTCTGGTTCTAGTGCTCATCTTGCACTTCTATGCAGGATCTTGAGGATAGCAGGAGGCTGAGGGATGGAGACATGATCCTACGCATCGAATGAGAAGAGTTGCTGTAGCCGGGGAAACATACCCTCTGCGATTACCATCTGGTTTAGACTTAGTTTTAAAAGACTGTTATTATGTGCCTGCAGCTAGCAGGAATTTGATTTCTGTTTCATTCTTAGCACTTTATGGATCACCTTCTTTAAGGACCATTGTAAATTCTTTATGAAAGAATAAAATTGCAAATGTTTCCTTGTTAATGACTTTATCAGTGCATATTGATGTACCTAAACTATCGAGCGAAATATGAATGCCAAACGACCTAGGGAAGTCCAAACGACAGGGCACTGAGATTAGGTCATATAGAGAGATAGGATTAACAAATTGGAGAAAAATGGGCTATTGGTCCATGAGAGTCATATCCAACTTGTGAATCTTGTCTTCAAGGCAAAATGACTAAACTCCCTTTTGTTGGACATGGGGAGAGGGCCACAGATCTCCTTGCCCTAGTACATACTGATGTGTGCGGCCCATT
>QRFJ01005536.1:0-79478 GCA_006176705.1 Cocos nucifera | reverse complement strand
AAATATTTGCATCCAACCCACTAGCACGAATCCTGGACACCCAAAGATTGACCAGACCAAATTACAAGGATTGCGTTTCCAAAACTTCTAAAACATTTTTGGATTCCGAGAAGTTAACTCATGTTCTTTTAGATATATGTGCCCTAGAAGCCAGAATTAGCTGACACTTATATACACTTCTAGGGGCAAAATTATAATTTTGACTAATTACAATAAAATGGTTATTTTCTATCACATATGTGTATTTAGTATCTGTGATACATCCTTTGAGTTAATGGTAATGATATTTCATATTTTCATTTAAGACATGAATAATCATTGTTAACTCATAAAATGCTTCCGACCATAGGATCATCATGAGGATAGTGATTGATCCGGAAGGTTGGTGTACAATCGCTTCTTTTAGTAGATGAGTCTTGAGTCTACGGTGTGGAAGACACCGAGAGTAGAGTATAGGTACTCGTTAGAGAATGAGGCACTGAGCGTGAACCATCTCGAGTAGTCATTAGGAAATCTACCTTCTCATCGATGACTGATTCGATGCTGCGTAGTGTGTTCTGGTTCTTTGACCTGAGTGCATCGGCAATTCACCTTGAGGGTATTATAGTTTGAACTACATCTTACTCGGTCTCCTAGCCATAGAAACCTGAGTGTATGTTGGCTATAGCATGTTCATTGTAGGAACTGGATGGCATCAAACGATGGAATCTATCTACCTCGGTGGTAGAGGAGAGCCCTATGATGATCATGAGAATCAAGTCCAAAGTCCATGGCCATGGCAGAGTGAAATAATAGAAAGAGTTTCTATTTAGATTTTCACATTAGACTCGAATCAAAATATTTATCATATGACAGAAACTAGGGTTTGACGAGTTACCTTAACCTAATCTGATCGGGACCAAGATAGAAGAACTGAATCAACAGGTAGCTGACCAAGAGGTCCTATTCAGCTTTGATGGGTTGCCACCATATATCTGCTAGGTGTCACTGGGATTTTGGGAGCAATTAGAATGATTTAATGATCGATCATTCTAGCTAGCTTCGAATAGAAGAGTCTGATCCATCGAAAAGAGTTTCGATGATGTCGATGATAGAGATCATAACATATCCCATTACATACAGAACTAAACTACCTAGAACAACACAATAAGGGTTTGAATCTGGTGATCATCAATTGAACTAATCTAGTTCAATTGATCTGAATGAGATTCAATTAGGTTCAAGAAAATCTGCTAGCACTCGATTGAACCTAATGTTCTTCTTTGCTATCATAAATAAGTTTCCTTCTGAGCCAAAGAGTTTTGCTCAACAGGGGCCTTCATTGGTCTGATGGAGGTTTGTCAAGTAAAAAGATTGTCTTATTTTGTAAGACATTACCTATCATTTTTGGTCACCTGCCATTTCTTGTTCTTTGATTGTCAAAAGTCTACCTTTGACTGGTACAAATGTTGACCTTGACACTTTGACTTTTGCCACAATGTCGCACTCTATTGAGAGCTGTGGGGCCTGTCCCCCTATGAGAACTGCAGAAAAGGGGCAGCCACCTGTGGCGTGTGCCCAAGTTGGAGGCGCTAGAGTCCTGTGGACAGGACTCCATCTCTTTTTGATTCAATTAGAGTTCTCCTAAGAACCAACTTTGACTGGTCTAGGCCCTCTAAGGAAATCCAGGGGACTCTATCCCACAATCAGATTTAGATCTGATTTCACAAAGGTTGTGATTGGTTGGGAAAAGAAGAGAGTTGGATCATAGCTTTATCTATAAATAAGACCTGTTCCCAACTCAGATAATGATAAAGAGATATATGCATCATAGTTTCTCCACACCAAGCCTTTCTCCTCTCCTCCTCCATGCCAAGCATCTTCTCCCTCTCCTCTCCAGTCAAAGAAGTTTGGTCTGATTGGTGCGATTCAGATCAAAGAAGTGACAATGAAAGCAAAGGCTGCACGCTACAAAGACGACTGCTATCTTCAAAAGGAGTTTGAAGATCCCAGATAGATCCAGATTTAATTTTTGGAGATATGAATAGAGAGAAAGATCTCTAGATCCAGCCCGAGTGGATATCGTAAGAGGCCAGGCTGCTGGCTAGATCCAGAACCTTCCTGCAAAGGATCATCAACGGGTAATAGGATTACCAGATCAAGGTAAATTAAAATTGATTTAATTTTATTAATTTTATTTTAATTTAAAAATCAAAAATTAATCTAAATCTAATCTATTAGCATCAGAAGAAAATTTTTAAATTATCTCTTGATCGATCATCTGAACGAACCTGGCCGGGAAAAATAGGATTTCCTTCAATGTATCACGAGCCATGTTTTAAATTTTTAGATCTATTTTAATTTATTTTAATTAGAAATAATGATTCAAGATAATCACATAAGATGTGAATCAGATCTAAAATTAAAAAAAAATTAAAATTAAATATTTGGATCTAAGATTAGAATAATATGCATGATAGTTCTAAAATGAATGTTCTATAGAATAGTCTGCATTTTTTAATTTAATTTGATTAATATATTTTAGATCTTTTTATTTACTATTTTTTGATATTATAAGTATTATAATAACATCTAAAAAATAGCAATAAAATTATTTAATTTTTGAACATCATATGAAGATATTGATATTTATGTCTAGATAGTTGTAGAATAGTTCTAACATAATTATCTAGATAAAAATTATTTTGATTAGATCAATTTAAATTTAATTTTTTAAAGATTATTATGAGATAATTTAGATATAAAATGCATGATGAATACATGAGATGTATGCAAAATATGCTTGATTAGATTCTATCTTATGAGGAAAATATGATATAGTCTAAACTTTTGTAGTAAATGATTTTTCTGATTAAGGCATTCCTCTTGGCCGTCCGGTCATAAGAAGAAGAAGGTTAAAAGCCTCTCTTTCATTCGATGGGGTTTCTTATGATGTGTAGGGGTGCTGCGTGTTCGTCCTTAATCAGAAAACCCAAAACTTCTTTCTGCAAAACCCTAGATCCTGAAACCTAGGATTTATTTGCATATTTGTTTATGAACCCTACTTAATTAAATTAAGTTATGGAATATAATTAGGTCTAAAATTGAGAATTTTAGATCTAAGAACATATTCATATACTGGGTTCGGGCTTGGGTAGCTTAATTAGGTCTAAGCGGTTGATCAAACAATCAAGAGTGGTTAGATGGATCAACAATGCTTAAATTGACTGCAAATAGGATTAAGCTGGGTCAAGATCGAGTCACGATCAAGCAACCTAATTAGGTCAGAGGTTAAGTCTGGATTGTAGGCTAACCAATTGGTTCTGGCTCAAAATTTGTATCTAGGTAAGTTTGGCACAACGACCGACTGTTTTTAATTAAAGCTACTCGACCTAATGCATTCTTGTATGAGTTAATGGCATATTCCTTCCACCGATCTCACTTACCTGGCCATATCTGTTGACACAGTTCTGATCTGAGTGGTCAATAATCCGAGCTAACCATGCCACTAGGTTATCATAATTGTTATGACTAACGCAAGTCTAGTTTAATGAGACCTAAATCAATTTCCCTAAGAAAATTAAGTCTGAGGTCTTCCACATTGTAGAGTGCGGCCCTTCTGGGGTTGATTGTTCTCGCTGGATATAGTGCTCAGTTGCACCGAAAGATGCAACCATGTCTATTAGGATTGGATGCTTATGGGCTGGAGGATGAGTTGGCTCAATATTGGATACGGTGAGAGACTCAATTAGGAACCCAGTCTATGCAAATGGTGGTCTGACTTAACTAAGAGTGGTCAATATTTGTGATATGGTGAGATTCATGAATTAGAGACCAAGTTGGTGTGCACCATGATTAGAGAATCATTGAACAAGAGTTGTTCACTATTGGCTACCCATCACCAATAACTGTTGGATGAGGTGATGAGTAAGTTGGTGAGACCGCACCCACCACTAAAATCATTAATCGTGGAGATTTTCGCATCTCTACAGAGGAGTGTAGGGATCAAAAAATAGTGGGAGCTAATTTGTTTAAAAATAAAATCTCTAAATAAATTGGTCAGTCAAAATTAAGTATCTAACTAGAATCTTTGACTCTCTACAGAAAAATGTCTGCGTCAATCCCATTGGCACGTATCCTGGACACATAGAAACTGACTGGACCCAATTATAAAGATTGGTCTCAGAACTACAAAATATTTTGTGTTCTGAGAAGTTAACCCATATTTTGACCAGGACCCTCACCATTACCAGCCATCCTATGTGAACAGGAGAGCTCTTGGAAAAATGGATGATGAAGATAAAAGGCAGATATACATGTTGGGCTGATGTCTAATGAGCTCCAGGCCAACATGAAGATATCGGGACCCTCGCTAAATGTTGGCTCACCTGCAGAGATTTTGGCTGAACAGAGTCGCGCAGCCAATATCAAGTCAAAAAATGACTTTTTAAGGCAAGAGCTGATGGCAGTCAGTCCAAGATCACTGTCTGAGAGATCAAGGACTGGAAGAGCTTGAGAAGCTCGGTGTGAAGTTAGACTTGGACCTGCATGAATGAATATTATTCTACAATCCTTGAACTGATGGCAATATGGGCAATTCATCATGATTACCACAAATGGCATAAACTTCCAAATTCCTTGGTCGATTAAATGAAAATATGCTGGTCAACGCTGAAGCTTTCCTATGAAAGATTCTAAAGGCTTAGTTCTTGCTATGGAATGGACACTTCTCCAAAAAAAAAGTCTTATGGAAAGAAAAAAAAAAGTCTGTGAAAAAGCAGAAGATGGAAAGGAACCGAAGAAAGAAGGCAGAACCGAAGAAAAAGGTCGATGTCAAAAGAAAAGTGTTTCCATTTGCAACAGTTTGATGGATTTGAAAGCGAAACTGCCCTAGCTTACCTACGCACCCTGAAGAACAAGAAGGAAGGTCCTTCTGGGGTATGCTCGTTATTGAGTCTAACCTTATAGTTTCTTCTGCATACCATTGGTGGTTGACTCTAGTTCTAGTGCTCATCTGTGCACTTCATGCAGGATCTTGAGGAATAGCAGGAGGTTGAGGGGTGGAGACATGATCCCTATGCATCAAATAATGGAGCAAGAGTTACTTGCAGTATGCCGTGGTGAACAATACCTTTCGATACCATCTGGTTTAGACTTAGTTTTTTGAAAGACTGTTATTTATGTGCCTGCAGCTAGCAGGAAATTTGATTTTTGTTTCATGCTTAGCACAAGAAAGGCCTATGTGATTACTTCTTTAATGGACCATTGTAACATTCTTTATGAAAAGAAATAAAAATGCAAATGGTTTTTCTTATTAATGGTCTTTAAATCAGTACATATTGATGGTAACCTGTCTATAACTATCGAGCAAAACGTGAATGCCAAATGAAACCTAGGCATAGTCCAACGACAAAATATCTGGATCCATGAGATTAGGTTCATATAGCAGAAGAATAGGATTAACAAATTGGAGAAAAATGGGCTATTGAGTCCATTGAACTTCTGAGTCATATCCAACTTGTGAATCTATCTTCAAGGCAAAAATGACTAAACCTCTTTTGTTGGACATGAGGAGAGGGCACAGATCTCCTTGACTAGTAACATAATAGATGTGTGCAGCCGCCATTTGATGTGTCGGATAGAGGCAATTTTGTCCTAAAATTCAATTAACCTATAATCCGATGATCTGTCTTAGGTAATGGGTAATGTTATCTTTGAGACACAAGTCTGAAGTTTTGAAAAAGTTCAAAAGAATTCAGACATAAAGTAGAAAACAAACTGGGAAACCCATTAAAGGTTCTTCGATAGATCAAGGAGGTGAATACTTAGCCGAGAATTTCCTAAGACTATCTTAAGAAAAATGCAATAGTCTCTCATGGACTCCACCAGGAACACCTCAACTAAACGGAGTTTTCAGAATGGAGAAATCAGACCCTATTGGATATGGCCGATCCATGAAATGAGCTCAATAGGATCCTGATTTTTCTTGGGGACATTCATTGTTAACATTCAATTTATCTACTAATGGATTCCTCTAAAACATTCCCTACCCAACATGCACACCGTATGAGATATGCATGGTAAGAAACCAAGTCTGAGTCATCTCAGATTTTGGGGTTGATCCGGCTCATGTCCAAAAGACAACAAGCGATAAGTTAGAGCTTAGGTCCTTCAGAGCATTGATTCATAGGATGTCCTAAAGAGTCATTAGGATTAATATTTCTATTCCAGAAGAACCACAATGTGATTGTTGAGTCCGACATGCCATCTTTTTTGAAAAATAGTTTATTCAAGATAGGCGTCAAATTGGAAGACGTCAAGCTTGATGAGAAAGTCCTCACAAGTACATGAGCTAGGACCAATTTAGAACTCAAATCAGGTTGAAAGCCCAATAAAGAACACTACCTCTTCACCTCGTAGATCGGAAAGATTTTCCTGTCCCCGAGAGATACTTAGGTATTATTTAGAAGAAGTAAAGAGGAAATTTACTCAATAGTAATGGTGCCATGGTGATGATCCTAAAACCTACAATGAGGTATATATCATAGATATCAACTCCAGAAAATGGCTGAGTCAATGTAGTGAGAAATTAACATCGATGCACTTGAACCAAGTTCTGGACCTTGGGTAGATCCACTAAAAGGTATAGTAACCTAATTTGGGTGTAAATGGATCTTCAAGGAAGAAAGATTGGTGCAGATGGGAAAATGTTGGAGACATTCAAGAGCTAACTAGTGGCGAAGGTTATAGATCAATGTGAAGAGCATTAGCACATATCAGGATACCTTTTTCCATAGTGGCTTATGCTAAATCATCACCATTGCTTGCCGTTGAGCCTATTTTTGATTACGAAAAATATGGCAATAATGGACCGATTAAAAATGACGTTCTTGAATGGATATCTTGAGAAAAAGAATATCTATATGGAACAGCCGCTAAGGTTTAACATCCAGTGAATACGATCATGATGGTTTGCAGCTGAAAGGTTCTATATATGGACTTAAGCAAGCATCTCGGAGCTGGAACACTCGGTTTCAAATGATGTGATTCAAATATTTGTTTCAATCAAAAATGAAGAGGAACCGTGTGTTTCAAAAAAGGTCCAGTGGGGGGCGCTGTTGTCCTTCCTCGTATTGTACGTGGAATGACAATCCTCCTTATTGGGAATGATATTCCCAATGTTAAACAACAGTCAAAATATGGTTGTCCAAGGAATTCTCCATGAAAAGAACTAGGCGAAGCATCTTTATTCGTAGGAATTAAGGTCTATAGGGATATGACTGAATAGATGCTATGACGCTTTTCGTAGAAGTTGTAACTAGAGAAAGTACTAAAGAGTTTTAGTATGGAAAACTAAGAGGGATTATAATCTTTCAGATACATGATTATTCATAAATATCTTTTCCATAGAAGATGTGCCCCAGCACACTCTGAGGAAATAGATGCATGAGCAAGATCCCTTATGGCTTCTGCAATAGGAAGCCTCATGTATCCATGCTATGTAAACACAGACGATTTTGATATATGCCCATGCTGTGGAGTGTCACAGCAGATATCAAGTTCCAATCCAGTGAAACTAGACTTCTATGAAATGTATCCTTAAGTACTTAAGAAAACTAAAGGATATGATGTTTGGTTCTTTTGGTAATTGGAGAACTCCAAGTCCAAGGATACACAGACTCGAATTTCATGTCTGATATAGATGATCGAAGTCGCCATCTGGGAGTCTAATTGTGTGCATGGTGATGCAGACATTTCTGTAGAGATCAAAGATTCTAGTTAGATATTAATTTTGACTCGACCAATTTATTTAGAGATTTTATTTTTAAACAAATTAGCTCCCACTATTTTCTCAGATCCCTACACTCTCTGTAGAGATGCGAAAATCTCCACGATTAATGATTTCTAGTGGGTGGTGCGGTCTCACCAACTGACTCATCACCTCACCTAACAGTTATTGGTGATGGGTTAGCCAATGAGTGAACAACTCTTGTTCAATGATTCTCTAATCATGGTGCACCCAAACTTGGTCTCTAATTCATGAATCTCACCGTGTCCAGAATATTGATCCACTCCTTAGTTAAGTCAGACCCACCATTGCATAGATTGGATTCCTAATTGAGTCTCTCACCGTATCCGAAATATTGAGCCTAATTCATCCTCCAGTCTATAGCATCCAATGCCTAATAGATATGGTTGCATCTTCTTGGTGCAACTGAGCCACTGTAACCAGCCGAGAACAATCAACCTTGGAAAGGGCCCGCATATCTACAATGGTGGAAGACCTTAGACTTAATCTTTTCTTAGGAAGATTTGATTTAGGTCTCATTAAACTAGACTTGACATAGTCATAACCATTATGACTAACCTAGTGGCATGGGTTAGCTCAAATTATTGACCACCTCAGATCAGAACTGAGTCAACAAACATGGGCAGGTAAGTGAGACCGGTGGAAGGGTTATGCCATTAACTCGACAAGAATGCATTCGAGTTGAAAAGCTCTCAATTAAAAATCAGTCGATCGTATCTGCCAAACTTACCTTAGATACCAAATTGTTGAGCCAGAACCAATCGGATTAGCCTACAATCCAGACTCTAACCACTGAGCCTAATTAGGTCTTAGCTTGATTGATCACTCACGTGACTCGATCTTGACCCAGACTTAATCCTATTAGGCTAGTCAATTTAAGCATTGTTGATCCCATCTAACCAACTCTTGATTTGGTTTGATCAACCGCTAGACCTAATTGAGCTACCCAAGCCCGAACCCAATTTTATGAACATGTCTTAGATCTAAAAATTCTTAATTTTAGACCTAATATATTTCATAATCTTAATTCTTAATTAAGTTTAGGATTCATAAACAAAACATGCAAATAAGATCCTAGGGTTTCAGGATCTAGGGTTTTGCAGAAAGTAAGTTTTCAATTTCTGATTAAGGACGAACGCGCAGCACCCCTACACATCATAAGAACACCCCATCGAATGGAAGGAGAGGATCTTTAAACCCTACTTTGTTCTTATGATCGGACGGCCAAGAAAAATGCCTTAATCAAAAATACAACTAATCTACAAAAACTAATTAGATCTAAGCATATATCTCATATAAAAAAATAGATCTAATTAAAACATGTTTTGTATATATCACATATATCATGCATGCATGTTTTTTAGATCTAAATTATCTCATAATCATCTAAAAAATTAAATTTAAATTTGATCTTATCAAATAAAATTTAATCTAGACCTATTTGCAGAACTATTCTACAACTAGTCTAAACATGCAACTATCATATCTCATATGAACAAATTAATTTTAATTTATTTTCTATTTTTAAATCTTATTATAATATTTATAAGACTAGAAAATAGTAAATAAATAAATCTAAAAATTATATTTAATCAAATAAAAATTTTGACACTAGACTACACATAGAATAATTCTATTCCTAGTCTAGTTATGTATCTCATAAATATTAGATCTAGATTAATTAATTTTAATTTTTTATTTTTTTGATTTTAGATCTAATCACATATCATGTGATTTTTGAAATTACTAATTCATCAGATTAAATTAGATCTAAATAAATTATATAATAACCTGGCTCTGATACCAGTTGAAGGAAAATCCTAATTTTCTGGGGTCAGATTCATTCAGATCTAATTGGATCAAGAGGCATATTTCAAAAATTTTTTCTTAGATCCTAATCAAATTTAATATTTTTCAGATCTAATTTTATGATTTAATAATTAAAAAATTTAAATTAAATCAAATTTAAATTAATTTTACCTTAATTCTGTGTAATCTG
Organism: Cocos nucifera; assembly: GCA_006176705.1. NCBI lineage: Eukaryota > Viridiplantae > Streptophyta > Magnoliopsida > Arecales > Arecaceae > Cocos > Cocos nucifera. The sequence continues at coordinate 69,690 of QRFJ01005536.1, read as the reverse complement.
ATTACCCACTTATGATCATGCTAAAGCACTGAGGTTCTGGACCTAGCCACGCAAGCACCTAACCTCTACCGGCATCCACTCGGGCTATATCTGGAGATCTTCTCCTTCTTTATCTCATCTCCAAAAATTAGATTTGGATCTGATCTGGAGGATCTTCGAAACTCCTTTCGAAGATCAGCAGTCGTCTCTATAACAATGCTGCCTTCTTCCTTTCTCGTCAGACTTTTCTTGCCTGAATCGCACTAATTTGAAGCCCAATTATCTTTGGGCATGGAGAGGAGAGAGATGGCCTAAAGGTGGCATGGAGAAAGAGAGGGACAGCCTTGGCGCATGGCTAGGAGAGAGGTCTCTGAAAAGTCGGCGCAGATAGGTCTTTATATAGACCCTGCTGCACCATGCAGTGCTACATCACCTCGGCCAATCATGTTGCTTTATTTAATCAGATCTAAATTTGATTGGTGGGATGACATCATCTGATCCAATCAGATGAGAGACCCACATATTCATCCTAAGGTGGTGCCTAAGACTGGTCAAAGTCTATAGATGAGGGTCACCTAGTTTGAATCCAAGAAGCAACCTGGAGTCCCATCTATATGAGACTCCAGGCATCCCTATCCATGGGCGCACGCCATCCTAGGCGTGTGCCCCTTCCTTTTTAATTTCCAGTGAGGGGACAAGCCCCTATCTGCTCTCTAATAAGTGCATGACACATGGGCAGATGTCCAAGGGTCAAAGGTCAATGTTTGACCAAAGTCAAAGGACAAGAATTAGCAGGTGATGAAAAATGGTAGGTGTTGTCTCAAATTTATCTTATAAATTAAGACAACCCTTTTTTGACTTGGACAAGCTCCAGTCAGACCAAGTAAAGGTACCTGAGTGAGCACAAACTCATTTGGCTCAGTCGAGACAACTTTTAATGATAGAAAAAGAAGAACGTTAGGCTCAATCGTGTGCTAGCATGATTTTCTTGAACCTAATTGAATCTAATTCAAATCAATTGAACTGGGTTAGTCCAATTGATGATATCCAGATCCAAACCTTGTTTGTGTGATCCAGTTAGGTTCAGTTCTGTATGGTAATGGGATATGTCATGATCTCTATCATCGACATCATCGAAACTCCTTTCGATGGATCAGAACTCTTCTGAATTCAGACAACTAGAATGATCGATCATCTAAATCATTCTAATTGCTCCCAAAATCCACCAGTGACACCTAGCAGTATATGGTGGCAATCCATCAAAAATTGAAATTGAACCTCTCGGTGCAGCTACTTGTGTGATTAAGTTCTTCTATCTTGAGCTCCGATCAGATTAGGGTTAAGGTGAACTCGTCAAACCCTAATTTCTATCATATGATTTAATCATTTGATTCAAGTCCGATGTGAAAATCTTAATAGAAACTCTTTCTATTATTTCACTCTACCATGGCCATGGGCTTATGGACTTGATTCTCATGATCATCATAGGGCTGCTCCTCATCCACCGAGGTAGATAGATTCCATCTTGGTGCAATCCAATTCCTACAATGAACATGCTATAGCCAACATACACCTCAGGTTCCAATGGCTAGGAGACCGAGTCATGGTGTAGTCAAACTATAACACCCTCAAGGTGAACTGCCGATGCACCTCAGGTCAAAGAACCAGACACACCACTGCAGCATCGAGTCAGTCATTGACGAGAAGGTAGACTTCCTAATGACTACTCGAGGTGGTCACGCTCAGTGCCCTCGTTCTCTAACGAGTACCTATACTCTCACTCTGGTGTCTCCACACCGTAGACTCAAGACTCATCTACTAAAGAGAAGCGATTGTACACCAACCTTCTGGATCAATCACCATCCTCGTGATGATCCTACAGTCAGGAGCATTTTATGAGTTAATAATGATTATTCATTATCTTAAATTTTCAACTCTTGAAAATATGAATTATCATTACCATTAACTCAAAGGATGTATCACAGACACTAAATACACATATGTGATAGAAAATAACCCATTTATTGATTTTAGTCAAAATTATAATTTTGCCCCTAGAAGTGTATTACAAGTGTCAGCCAATTCTGGCTTCTAGGGCACATATATCTAACAGAGTTAACTTCTAAAACCCAAAATGATTTTAAGTTCAAAGCTAATCTTGTAATTGGTCGATTAGTCTATGGTGTCCAGGATACGTGTAGTGGGTTGGACAGATATTTTCTAAGAGAGTCAAATTTCTAGTTAGATATTATAATAAGACTTAACCAATTATTTAAAGATTTTATTTTTAAACAAATTACTACACTATTTTCTTGGATCCTACACTCTCTATAGAGATGCATATCTCATGATTAATATTTCTAGTGGGGGTGCGATCCCACCACTGACTCATCACCTCACCTACAGTTATTGGATGGATTAGCCATAGATGAACAACTTGTTCATGATTCTAATATGGTGCACCCAACTTGATCTCTAATTAGAATCTATCGCCAAATATTATCCACTCTTTAGTTAATCAGACACCATTTGCATAAGATTAGTTCTAATGGGTCTCCACGATCCAAAATATTGAGCCAATCCATCCTCTAGCCCGTAGCATCCAATGTCCTAATAGATATGGTTGCGTCTTCCATGCAACCGAATACTGTAACCAGTCGAGAACAATCAATCCCGAAAGGGCCCACACATCTACAATGGTGGAAGACCTTAGACTTAATCTTTTCTTAGGAAGATTTGATTTAGGTCTCATTAAACTAGACTTGACATGGTTAACCATTATGACTAACCAGTGGCATGGGTTAGCTCGGATTATTGCCATCTCAGATAGGACTGAGCAACAAAATGGCAGGTAAGTAGATCCGGTGAAGATATGCCATTAACTCGATAAGAATGATTCGAGAAGCTCCCAATTAAAAATCAACGATGTATTCCAGATTACCTTAGATATTAAATTTGAGCCAAAATATTGGATTAGCCTACAATCCAAACTTAACCATGAGCCTAATTAGGTCTTAGCTTGATCGATCATCACATGACTTGATCTTGACCAGACTTAATCCTTAGGCTGGTCAATTTAAGCATCTTGATCCATCTAACCAACTCTTGATTCGGATTTGATCAACCACTAGACCTAATTGAGCTACCCAAGCGAACCCAATTTTATGAATATACTTAAATCTGAAAATTTTTAATTTTTAGACTAACATATTTTCATAATCTTAATTCTCATTAAGTTTAGGGTTCATAAATAAAATATGTAAATAAAATCCTAGATTTAGGATCTAGAATTTTGTAAAAATAAGTTTTAATTTTATTAAGGAAATGCACAGCACCCCTACACATCATAAGAACATTCATTGAATGAAGAAGAGAATATTTAAATCCTACTTTATTCTTATGACCGGATGGCCAAAGAGAATGCCTTAATCAGAAATATGAAAACTACAAAACTAGTTAGATCTACATCATATATCTTATATATAAAATTGATCTACCTTTAAACATATTTTGTGTACATCTCATGTATCATATCATGCATATTTTTAGATCTAAATTATCTCATAATCATCTAAAAAATTAAATTTAAATTGATCATATCAAAATAAATTCTATTCTAGATAATTATGTAAAACTATTCTACAACTAGTCTAAACATGCATTCATCATATCTCATATGGACCAAAAATTAAATAACTTTATTTTTTATTTTTTAAATCTTATTATAATATTTATAATATCAAAAAATAATAAATAAATAGATTTAAAAATTATAACTTAATTAAATTAAATTATGATCATGCAAGACTATACATAGAATAATTCTATTCTATAACTACTCATGCATCTTGTACAACTTAGATCTAAATTATTTAATTTTTAATTTTTTTGATTTTAGATCTAATCACATCTCATGTGATATCTAAAATTATCTAATTATCAGATTAAAAATAAATTAAAATTAGATCTAAATTATTTATGGAAACCTGACTCTGATATCGGTTGAAGAAAAAATCATATTTTCTGGATCAGATTCATTCAGATTTGATTTGACTAAGAAGAATATTTTAAAATAAAATAACATAAATTAAATTAAATTAAATTTTTACCTTGTTCTTGGGTAATCTTATTATCTTGTGATTATCCTGCTGATTTGCTGAGGTTCTGGATGCAGCCACATAATCACCTAACCTCTATCGGTATTCACTCGGACAGGATCTGAAGATCTTCTCTTTCTTATTTTTTCTCTAAAGATCAGATCTGAATCTAATCTTGAAGATCTTCAAAATAATTTTTGAAGATCCAATGTCGTCTCTTGCAGCAGTGCTACCTTCTTCCTTTTTTGTCACCTTTCTCTTGCCTGGATCGCACCAAACTTAAGACCAAAGCCTCTTAGATGTGGAGAGGAGAGAGAGGATCAGAAGTAGGTATGGAGGAGAAGAAAGAGGGCTATATGGCATGGGCAAGGAGAGAACTGTCTCAAACCTAGGCATAGATAGGATTTATATAGATCCTGCTGCGCCATGCAGTGCCACATCATCCCGATCAATCACATCTCTACATGCAATCAGATCTAAATCTGATTGATGGGATGACATCATCTGATCCAATCAGATGAGAGTCCCTCTCAAACATTCTTAGGTGGTGCCAAGACTGGTCAAAGTAGAGTCTTTGGCACCACCTTGTTTGATACCATGAAGCAACCTGGAGTTCCATCTGTATGGGACTCCAGGCATCATTATCCTTGGGCGCATGCCTCCCTAGGCATGTGCCCCCTCCTTTCCTCTTTCTAGTAGGGAGACAAACCCCCATCTGCTCTTCTATGGGTGCATGACATATGGGCAGATGTCTAAGTGTCAAAGGTCAATGTTTGACCAAAATCAAAAGACAAGAATTAGCAAGTGATGGAAAATGGCAAGTGTTGTCTCAAATTTATCTTATAAATTAAGATAACTCTTTTCTAATCTAGACAAGCTCCAGTCAGATCAAGTAAAGGTACCTAAGTAAGGCCAAACATATTTGGCTTAGTCGAGATAACTTTTGATGATTGTTGAAGGAGAACATTAGGCTTAATCGTATGCTAGCACGATTTTTTTGAACCTAATTGAATCTAATTCAAATCAATTGAACTGGATTAGTCCAATTGATGATATCTAAATCCAAACCCTTATTTATATAATTTAGTTAGGTTCAGTTCTATATAGTAATGAGATATGTCATAATCTCTATCATCGACATCATTGAAACACCTTCTGATGGATCAGAACTTTTCAGATTCAGACAACTAGAATGATCGATCATCCAAATCATTCTAATTGCTCCCAAAATCCATCAATGACACCTAGCAGTATATGGTGGCAATCCATTAGAACCAAAAATGAATCTCTCAGTGTAGTTACCTGTGTGATTAAGTTCTTCTATCTTGAGCCTCGATCGGATTAGGGTTAAGGTGAACTCGTCAAACCCCAATATCCATCATATGAATTAATCATTCAATTCAAATCCAATGTGAAAACCTTAATAGAAACTCTTTCTATTATTTCACTCTACCATGTCCATGGGCTTATGGATTTGATTCTCGTGATCATCATAGGGCTGCTCGTCATCTACCGAGGTAGATAGATTCTCTCTTGGTGCAATCTAATTCCTACAATGAACATGCTATAGCCAACATACACCTCAGAATTCTGAATGGCTAGGAGACTGAGTCATGGTGTAGTTAAACTATAACACCCTCAAGATGAACTGTCGATGCACCTTAGATCAAAGAACCGGACACACCACTGCAGCTTCGAGCTAGTCATCAATGAGAAAGTAGACTTTCTAATGACTGCTCGAGGTGGTCACGCTCAGCACCCTCATTCTCTAACGAATATCTGTACTCTCACTCCGATGTCTCTACACCATAGACTCAAGACTCATCTACTATAAAGAAGCGATTGTACACCAACCTTTCGGATCAATCACCATCCTCATGATGATCCTACGGTTAGAAGCATTTTTGAGTTAATAATGAAAATTCATGTCTTAAATTTTTAACTCTTGAAAATAAGAATTATCATTGTCATTAACTCAAGAAATATATTACAAACACTAATACATATTATGATAGAAAATAATTTATTTTATTATTTATAATCAAAATTATAATTTTGTCCTTAGAAGTGTATAACAAGTGTCAGTCAATTCTGGCTTCTAAGACACACATATCTAACAATTAAATCCCAAGAACCCCCTAATTATTATAATATATATATATATATATATATATATATATAAGAAAAACACAGGATAAAGGTCGCCATCAAAAAATTAGGAAAGCAAGGAGCTAGAAGTGATAAGCATAAATAACTTAAGGGAAGGGTTAGGAAACTGACCTAAACCATCCAAGAAGAATGAAAGAACGATGGACGTGATGAGGATCCATCGAAAGGATGTTCGGAGCTCAGAAAGGTGAGAGAAGGTTAAGACCCTTGGGAAGAAGATGGATGGAGACTGAAGGAAGGATAAGACTCGAGTAGGAATGACTTCTAAATAATAGGAGAAGGCCTTAAATAGCCAGAGGTAATTCGAGGCAGTTATGATTGCGGATCGACTTCGATCGATCAGCGCGCGCTACGTGTCCCACTCATCATGACAGAGAAGTGACAATGGGCGAAGTCTTTATGGCACCATACCTGGGGTGGAGTTTCGGTAGAAGATTTGAAGGGCCATCTTTTCGAGCTCATTTTAGATTTAGAAAGCTTCGGTGCCAACATGGTAAACACCAAAACATCTCATCCTGACAAGCACGAGATTTCGGGATCAAACTTTGGCAATCGCCTTTTTTCTCTCTTTCTTCAAATTTCGAACTCAGGAGTAGGAAGATTATTATTGGGGATAAATCCCGCTCCCATCGAAGTCCAATCTGATGCTTAGCCTAATGTAACTGGTAATCTCAAAAGAGCTTCGATCGAAAATTCTTTCTCTTGGAATTTTGATAAGTACCATAAATTTACCTATAAAAGCATCAATTTATTAATTAATTTATGCTTATTTTTAAGAATTAATAATTAATTGATACATATTTTTTGAAAAATTTATATTTTTATTAATTAAAAAATTAATTAAAAAATAATAAAAATAAAAAATAAAATTTTAATATTAATGGAAAGAGCTTATTTTTTTGATCATAATGAAATAAGTTTCGAGCAAAATGGAGCTAAAATGGAAAAGATATGAATTTTTTAAAAAAATAAATAAATAAAAATTAAAAAAAAAATAACATATGGCTCAACCGGCTCAAACCGTCATGCTGCAGCACCCGATGTATCCAAATGCGTCGAGCCAAGCCGACGCATCAAGCCAGCCACACTAGCCGACTCAAGCCCAGAAGCCATCCATCGGTCTACAGCACAGTGTGGACCACCAGCTCAGCAAAAATGGGTGAATCAAAGCTTACCATATGGTGGACTTAGATCCTTAAAGGATTTATAGAAAATCTATCATGGCTCATAGGGCAATCTAGTTTTTTCATTCGATGATAGGAGTGCTGATTGGCTGCGGTGTGCGGTGTGGTCAGTCCATGCGGTGCGGCAACAATGCCAAAAACTTGATAGAAATGCGATATTGTTGTTGAGACACCATGTTTATTAGTTTAATCTAATTTCTTAAAATAATTAAAAATCCATAGATAGTAGTGAGTCAGGTCGAATCCACAGAGAATGTAGTATTTTAGATTCAAAATATTTGATTTTATAAAAGAAAAAGGAAAGAGAAGAGTTTTGGGATCAAAAATGAAGTCAAAAAATAAAAAAATAAAAATTAAAAATCAACTCTTTTGTAACCTGGTTTAACATCCCAAAATTCTAATAGGAATTTTGATCCCAAAATAAAAGATTTTGATACCAAAATGAAAATAAAAATCTAAAGTGAAGTCAGAATTAAACCAGATTACAAAAGAAAAAGAAAAGAGAAGAGTTTTGGGATCAAAAGTAAAGTTGGAAAATAAAATAATAAAAATTAAAAGGTGCATGAATTTAAACTCGGTACTGGGGCCTATTTTGATAATTTTGCACTGATGGAGTTTAGGTCTGAGCCTCAGTCTGTTGTGATTTCCAAGAGAAATTAGAGTAGTTACTCCAATGCTGGTTATATAAATTTGAAAGAAGATTATTAACTAGCTTAGAGTAGCCTTGAGTAGCTTGAACTTGTTCTTGGATAAAATGTGAAAACTATGCAGCATGATGGATTGGGCTAGGTGATGTGAATTATGCAGAAGATTATTGACCTAGGATTAGGAGTTGATCTAATTTTTGAGCAAGAAGGTCAACTTTATCTAATTTTTGGACTATTAGGTTCAGGTCAGCCATTCAATGTTATGGTTCGGTTCAACTAGATTAGATAAAGTAATTTCCTACCGTATATATATTAGTGCAACCCTAACATATTGTTCAAAATTTTTTTAGAATTAATTATTTTATTTATTAATTTAATTTAATTTAATTATTATTTTTAATATTTTTTTAGTTAGTTAAATTTAATTTTTATTTTATTTTATTTTATTTTATTTTTAAAGGAGAAAGAAGAAGAAAGAAAGAAGAGTTTTAAAGAAGAGATCCTAAGGAGTCCTAGAACTAAGAAGAGAGAAAAGAATTAGGTTTAATTAGATTTGATGTTGGTTAGCAATCAAGTTGATCAATCAATTCTGACATGGTTATCCTAAATCTAGATAGCTCCTAACCGCCAAAGTTACCTTCAAGCTCTCCAAATGTAAGATCAGCCAATCAACTGGCCAGGTAAGTGTAAGATCGATGGGAGTCCCCCCGTTGCTTGCCTTAGACACCAATTGTACTTGGCCAGGTAAGCGAACGAAATCAATTAGAAACTACCTTCCTTCGGGCCTAGTCATCTCTGAACCACTTTTCTAGACATCAATCAAATTGACTAACCCTAATCTGGTTCAACTCTTAGGGTTCCTTGTCCTATTAAGCTCGAGCTCTTAGGGCTGATGTCTAATTGATTTTAAAATTAAAGGTTTAGATCAATGCAGGATGCTGATTGGTTATTTGTGGGCTAAAGAAGGGTGATGAAATCCCCACCTTATCTTGTTTAATTGGATGTTGCCCTTAATTTGATCTAATATGTTATGCAAACAAAAAAAATTTCAATCAAAGGGTTCTATGCAATTTAAACTAGATGCATGCAACTAATTGAATTATGAAAGGCTTACCTTGCCTCCAGCAATCACTAAAAAAAATAAAAATAAAACTAATATGATGCATGCTCTAAATAGTTGGGGTTTCTAATCTTATCATGAGACTTTTAATTAGGTTTAAATAGATATTTTTTAAATTAATTTAAAAATAAAGTAAATAAATAAATAAATAAAAGGAAAAGAGGACTAGAGTTAGGATTGATCTCACCAAGATTAGATGCTTTCTTCCTTTTTTTATTTTTTTCTTTTTTTACAAAATAAATAAATAAAAAGTTAGTAAGCAATATTAAAATAAATATTTATAATTAATTTATAAAAAAATCAAAAAAATCAAAGAAAAAATAGCATCTATTCCTTCTCCGACAACGACGCCAAAAACTTGGTGCGTTTATCAAAATTTATTTTTAATTTATTTAAAATAAATTTAAAAATTAAAATCAAAAATTAAAAATAATCTTCGATAATGGTGCTAAAAACTTGATAGGAATGCGATGTTGTCGTTAAGACACCATGTTAATCAGTTTAATCTGACTTCTTAAAATAATTAAAAATGCATAGATAGGAGTGAGTCGGGTCGAATCCACAGAAAAGATAGTATTTTTAGATTTAAAATTTTTAATTTTTTTTTAAAAAAAAGAATTTAAAAATAAAATTTGAAGTCAAAAATTAAAAATTAAAATTATGAAGTAAAAATTAAATTATATAGAAAAGTAAACTTGGTACTAAGATCTATTAGTTAGATCTTAGTATCTACTTACAGAAAAATAAAAAGTAATAATTAAAATATAAAAATTAAATTATAATAAAAATAAAGAGCATAAAATTAAAGAACATAAAAATAAATATTATATTAATTAAAATTTTATAATTTAAATATATATATAAAAAAAAATAGGCTGATCTTTGATCTTGGATCGGCATTAGCAGAAAGATGGTGTAGAATCCTAACTCTTCTTCTCGGCACCCATTGCTTTGAAGTCACCATTAACCCATAGCCTGGCTTCATCCTGTACCAAAGCTTTACCTTAATCTGAGATATTTATTTTGAAGGCTTGGGGGTCCTTAAATAGATGTTAGAGGGCTGGAGGATTTTCTTCTGGGCAATGTGGGACTAAGGGCTATTTTAATCGTGAAAATATGAAGAAATTCGAGTGAAATTTAGATTAAAATAGCCTTTGAACAAATTCTATTGAGTTCTTTTAATTTTGGCCATCAAATGGTGATCCGATGCTTCCAAAAATATCAAAAATGGTCGTGTAATGGCCCATATCAAGTTGGATTAAATTCTGATCGTTGGATCATGCTTGATGGAGAAAATTAGGTCGTTGATCACATGTCGGAGAGTCTGATTACTGTCGGGAGCTTTCTGGACTATCAGATCAGAGCTGGAATCAAGTGCTACCATCCGATGGCATTCCGAGTGAAATCAAAAATCAAATTAGAGTAGGAATAAACCTTGACCGTCCGATCTTGACCGTAAGCAACCACCACTGCACGACCGTGCATTTACTGTTTCCATGGACTGCATGGACCGGCCGCACCGCACACTGCAGCCAATCAATGCTTCTATCATCAAGTGAAAAGACTAGATTGCCCTATGAGCCATGATGGATTTTCTATAAACCCTTTAAAGATCTAGGTCCACCACATGGCAAGCTTTGATTCGTCTGTTTTTGTTGAGCTGGCGGTCCACACCGTGCTGTAGACTGGTCGGTGGCTTCTGGACTTGAGTCGGCTAGCGTGGCTGGCTTGGTGTGTTAGCTTGGTCGGCTTGGCTCGATGCGTTTGGATGCGTCGGCTGCTGCAGCATGACGGCTTGAGCCGGCTAAGCCGTATGTTATTTTTTATTTAATTTTTTTTTATTTTTTTAAAAATTTATATCTTTTTCATTTTAGCTCTATTTTGCTCAAAACTTATTTCGTTGTGATAAAAAAAATAAGCTCTTTCCATTGATATTAAAATTTTATTTTTTATTTTTATTATTTTTTTAATTAATTTTTAATTAATAAAAATATAAAATTCTTAAAAATATGCATCAATTAATTATTAATTCTTAAAAATAAGTATAAATTAATTGATAAATTAATGCTTTTATAGATAAATTTATGGTACTTATCACACCCCCCAACTTAAGCTTTGCTCATCCTCGAGTAAAAAAAGAACTTAGTTTTAAATATCTTTTAACTTTAGAATTTTAAATTTTACCTAAGCAGTTTTTAAAATGATCATTGATATTCAGTAGAACTTAAGTGAGATATATCATTGGGGTATTAATATTTATCAATAAAAAAATTAAATAAAAAATATTAAATTTTTCTAAATTTTTTCTAAATTATCCTATCTTTATCTTTGATTTGTCTAAACTTTCATATAGACAAGTGTATTGCTACTTCCATCCTTTATTTATTAATTTTTATTTTTACATTGCTCACTTTTTGATATGAATATCATTGCTTATTTAGGCAATGGGACTCGGTTACTCGATAAAAAATTAATATTTTTTTTTTAACATTGTACCACTATGGAGTGTCTTAACCCCTTATGCTTTCTATTTCATCCATGTAGCGAGTCTTGGGCCAATAACTTTCAAATCAGTTGACTTTAGGATACTAGGTATAGAATATTCCTCGGACTTACTAGCTCGAATCAAATAGGCTACGAGTTAAAACTAGCTTTACAATGAGCTTCTTTACCCTTTCCATCTTTTGATGCGAAACTCAATACTTGCTTAGGCAAAGAGGTCTGGTTACTCAGTAAGAAGTACTTGAAAACTATTTTATTTAATTTTTTATATAAAAATTATTTTATTTAATTTTTTATATGAAGAAACGTATAGTTACCCTACATAAGCTTATAAAAAGTAGACTTTTCTTTAATGCTAGTAAAAAAAATTAGAAATGCTTCAAAAAATTTTTTTTTATATTCTAGACTTAATTCTTTATTGAATTTTTTTAATACTTGATTCCTCAATATCTCATAGATTCTCTAATCTGTGCATCAATTTTCTTTTAAAAATGCTTAGTTTAATTCGATTCTTAAGCATAATCAGGTGTCTAAATACTAAATACTAATTTTTTTGAGGACTTAAAATTTTAAAATTTTTATTTTTCTTCCTTCCTAACTTAATCGACATTATCTTCAATGGAGAAGAAAAAATAAAGGATGTAATAAAGAACATGAAAGAATACACCTCCTTTGAAAATTTTGGTCCAGCACATGCCTTTGAAAATTTAGGCTCTCCCTCCAACTTATTTAAATTATCCTAAAAAGAAAATAAACTAAAAAGATAAATTAGATAAAAACTAAATATTGGGTTTTCTTTCAATAAGTGCTAAGTTTATCGTCTTCAACCAGACACAATGCAACTTAACTATCCTATATCGAATACTAGATTGACAAATTCCAATGATTTTGGATTGCCAATCTTAGAAGGTTGATTTATAATCCAATTATTGATATATTCATTGTTAATTAGGGGAACATAATTTATGACCCCATTCTTAGACCCATGTTTATTAAGAATTTCTCCTATTTGTTCTTCTAAAATGCTTATGAATTGAGTTTTTGTATTAGGAGTTAAGTTTGATTCAATGGGTGCTGGAATGGTGATTAAAGATGGTTTTAATTCTGGAGGTAAATTAATGTGATCTTGTTTAAATAACTTCATTAACTCTTCATTACATGCCTCTTGATTTTTGTAAGAAGAACCGGCTTCTAGGGTTGAAGGAAATAGGACATTAGGTTTATAAGTCTTGAGTAAATCATCTATTCTCTTTTTTCCTATATCTATCTCATTTAAACTGAAACTAGCATCAGTACTAATTCCTGACTCGGGTTTTTCTATGTGGTTAGTCTCAGTACTAACCAGTTCTTATAAATTTTTATTTTGGCTAGCATCAGTACTAGCCTCTCTTACTTGGTCTTGGTATAGGTCCATAAGAATCCTATAGCTTTTAAGTTCAGGAATTACTTTGGTATTCTCTAATTAGAAATTCTTAAGTGAGATATTAAATTGATAACTTGGTCCAGATGGTTGGTGGATATTAGGTGGATTGTTTGAAATTGGTAGGCTCGATAGTTGATCTAGTTCTCTCCTCGTGTTAACTAATTATCCTATTTGAACTTCTAGCCTGACAATTGATTATTGTTGGATAAGAATTGATTATTGTTGGCTTAGAATTAATTGTTGAAGTTGATTGAATTTATCGGCTAGATTGGTCTGTTGATGAGAAGGTGGATATGAGGGTTGATTATAATGAAGTGGTTGAGAAGACTGGCTAGGTTGTCCCTTATTATAGGCATAGTTCTGGTACTGGGGCCTATTTTGATAATTTTGCACTAATGGAGTTTGGGTCTGAGCCTGAGTTTGTTACGATTTTCAAGAGAAATTAGAGTAGTTACTCCAATGCTGGTTATATAAATTTAAAAGAAGATTATTAACCGGCTTAGAGTAGCCTTGAGTAGCTTGAACTTGTTCTTGGATAAAATATGAAAACTATGCAGCATGATAGATTGGGCTAGGTGACGTGAATTATACAGAAGATTGTTGACCTAGGATTAGGAGTTGATTTAATTTCTAAGCAAGAAGGTCAATTTATCTAATTTTTGGACTATTAGGTTCATATTAGCCATTTGATTATCAGGTTTAATGTGAATCAACCATTTAATTAAGTTCAACTAAATCAGAAAAAGCGATTTTCTACTATGCATGTATTAGTGTAACCCTAATGTATGGTTCGAAATTTTTTAGATTTTTTTTAGAATTATATATATATATATATATTCTATTATTTTATTATATTATTATTTTTTAAAAAATAATTTTTTAAAATAATTTTAAATATTATTTTTAATTTAATTTAATTATTATTTTTTAATATTTTTTAGTTAGTTTAATTTAATTTTTATTTTATTTTATTTTATTTTTGAAGGAGAAAGAAGAAGAAAGAAAGAAGAGTTCTAAAGAAGAGGTCTAAAGAAGAGGTCCTAAGGAGTCCTAGAACTAAGAAGAGAGAGAAGAATTAGGTTTAATTAGGTTTGATGTTGGTTAGCGATCAAGTTGGTCAATCAATCCTGACTAAGAATTATCCTAGATCTAGACAGCTCCTAATTACCAAGATCACCTTCAAGCCCTCCAAGTGTAAGATCAGCCAATCAACTAGCTAGGTAAGTATAAGGTCAGTGGAAGTCCCCCCGTTGCTTGCCTTAGACACCAATTATGCTTGGCCAGGTAAGCAAATGGAACCAATTAAAAACCACCTTCCTTTGGGCCCAGTCGTCCCTGAACAACTTTTCTAGACATAAGTCAAATTGATTAACCCTAACCTAGTTCAACTCTTAGGATTTCTTATCCTATTGAGCTCGAGTTCCTAGGGTTGATATCTAATTGATTTTAAAATTAAAGGCTTAAGTCAATGCAGGATGTTGGTTGGTTGTTTGTGGGCCAAGGAAGGATGATCAAATCTCCATCTTATCTTGTTTAATTAGGTTGTGCCTTTAATTTGGTTTAATATGAATATGCACAAAAAAATTTCAATCAAAGGGTTCTATACAATTTAAACTAGATGCATGTAACTAATTGAATTTTGAAAGGCTTACCTTACCTCTAGCAATCACCAAAAAAAATAAAAATAAAAATAAAACTAATATGATGCATGCTTTAAGCAGTTAGGATTTCTAATCTTGTTATGAGATTTTTAATTAGATTTAAATAAATATTTTTTTAAATTAATTTAAAAATAAAATAAATAAATAAATAAAATAAAAAGGAAATAGAACTAGGGTTAGGATTGATCTCACCAAGCAAAACTCCTGGTTCTTTTTGTTCTTTAATCTCTTTTTCTATAAAATAATAAAAAAAATTAGCAAGCAATATTTATAAGAAAATAAAAATTTTATTTATAATTTATTTATAAAAAAATCAAAGAGATTAAAAATTTAATATCCATGCCTTCTCCGATAATGGCGCCAAAAACTTGATAGAAATGCGATGTTGTCGTTAAGACACCATGTTTATCAGTTTAATCTGACTTCTTAAAATAATTAAAACTACATATATAGCAGTGAGTCGGGTCGAATCCACAGAAAAGATAGTATTTTTAGATTTAAAATTTTTAATTTTTTTTTAAAAAAAAGAATTTAAAAATAAAATTTGAAGTCAAAAATTAAAAATTAAAATTGTGAAGTAAAAATTAAATTATATAGAAAAGTAAACTTGGTACTAAGATTTATTAGTTAGATCTTAGCATCTACTTGCAAAAAAATAAAAAGTAATAATTAAAATATAAAAATTAAATTATAATAAAAATAAAGAGCATAAAATTAAAGAACATAAAAATAAATATTGCATTAATTAAAATTTTATAATTTAAATACATAAAAAAAGAAGAAAATTAAAATAGGTTGATCTCTGATCTTGGATCGGTATTGGTAGAAAGAAGGTGTAGAAGCGTAGCTCTTCTTCTCAGCATCCGTTGCTTTGAAGCCACTATTAACCCATAGCCTGGCTTCACCCAGTACCAAAGCTTCACCTTAATCTCAGATGTTTGTTTTGAAGGCCTGGAGGTCCTTAAATAGATGTTGGAGGGCTGGAGGATTTTCTTCTAGGCAATGTGGGACTAAGGACTATTTTAATCATGAAAATAGAAAGAAATTCGAGTGAAATTTAGATTAAAATAGCCCCTAAACAAATTTTGTTGAGTTCTTTTAATTCTCGCTGTCAGATGGTGATCCGATGCTTCCAAAAATACCAAAAATGGACGTGTAATGGCCTAGATCAAGTTGGATTAAATTCTGACCGTTGGATCGGAGCTGGAATCAAGCGCTGCCATTCGATGGTGATCCAAGTGAAATCAGAAACCAAATCAGAGTTGGAATAAACCTTGACCATCCGATCTTGACTGCAAGCAACCACCATTGCACGATCATGCATTTACTGTTCCCATGGACCGTATGGACCGGCCGCACCGCACACCGCAGCCAATCAGCGCTCCTATCATCGAGTGAAAAGACTAGATTGCCTTGTGAGCCATGATGGATTTTCTATAAATCCTTTAAAGATCTAGGTCCACCACGTGGCAAGGTTTGATTCGCTTTTGCTGAGCTGGCGGTCCACACTGTGCTGTAGATCGGCGGGTGGCTTCTGAGCTTGAGTTGGCTAGCATGATTGGCTTGGCGTGCTGGCTTGGTCAACTTGGGTCGGCACATTTGGACACGCCGACTGCTGCGACATGGCGGCTTGAGCCAACTGAGCCGTATGTTATTTTTCATTTAATTTTTTTATTTTATTTTTTTAGAAATTCATATCTTTTCCGTTTTAGCTCTATTTTGCTCGAAACTTATTTCGTTGTGATCAAAAAAATAAGCTCTTTCCATTAATATTAAAATTTTATTTTTATTATTTTTTTAATTATTTTTTTAATTAATAAAAATATGAATTACTCAAAAATATGTATCAATTAATTATTAATTCTTAAAAATAAGCATAAATTAATTGATAAATTGATGCTTTTATAGGTAAATTTATGGTACTTATCAGACTTTTTCAGCGATCGAACTTTCTCTGGATCCCTCCAGCAATCGAACTCCTTCCGAACTTCTCGAGCGGTCGAACTTTCTTTGGACTCCTCCAGCAGTCGAGCTTCTTTCAGACTCTTTCAATGGTCGAACTTTCTCTGAACCCCTCTAGCAGCCAAACTCCTCCAGTGGTCGAACTCCCTCTGAACCCCTCTAGCAGCCAAACTCCTCAAGTAGCTGAACTCCTTTTGAACTCCTCCAGTGGCCGAACTTCCTTCGGATCTCTCCAATAGCTGAATCCCTTTCAGACTCCTCCAGCGGTCAAACTTTCTACAGTCATCCAGGAAGATCTTCGCATGAGTCCGATTTCATACATGACATGAATCGACCAACACCCGAACTACCTCAGAGGAGTCCAAACTTCTCTAGAATTGATATAGCTCAAAGATCATCACCAATCGATGCCTACTCATTCGAACTTTGACTATCAAATCTCAAATGAATTGGCATCGCACGACAATAAATACTATCCTCCATAACAAACTCCATGTGGCCCGAAGCGGCTCACTATCCGATAGTTATGGCTGTCACTATCAGTTTGTTATAGGCTCCGTCTATAAAAGGGATCCTCCAGATATATTTTCTCTAGGCTCTCTTCTTCTTCTCAAAACTCTGCTGAATTCTTTCTCGAGCACTTCATTTTTGTTGGTCAAAAGAGTTGACTTGATCATCGAGGGGTCTTACCGGAACCATCCCCCCGGGCTTTGGACAAGGCTTGTTTTGCAGGTCATCGATGGCGATCTCTTCTTCTTCAGCTTCGGCATTTCTTCGGTGATGACTAGATTTTGCACCAACAAATAACATGCCACATGTTGGTTATCTTGGAAGTGATGCTCTAGGATGTAGTCAATAGTAGCCAAGGGAAGCATTCATCAACATAGTATGATTTGTTATTTGGCCTTGCTCTTATTGGATACATTATAATTTTAAGAAGTTTAAAGAGTATTCAATGGTTTCAATTTTAAGAGTTATATTAATTTATATGTTAAGCATTTTTATTATCCATTGTTAGATTGATTATTCACTCATTGGGACTTTAGTCTCATTATGTTGTTTTTTTTCTCAGTAGATGGGATATTATAGTTCAACAGTAGTGGGAGGAGTATCTATATCAGTATATCAGTATTTTGAGTTGTAAATGTTAGCTTGTGAGAGAAGTGCTTGTTGAAAGATGTTATATGTTGGGGTTGTAATACTAGTTAGTGAGAGAAGTACTTTTGGACATGTATTGTATTATATGGTTAAGTTGTTTAGATTAGAAACTATTAAATGTATGTGCTTTAGTTTGTTTTGGAATAGCATGTATCAAAAGAGTGGTTCTATGAATGAAATGAATGTATAAAATAAGATGTACTTTACAAATTAAATCCTAAGTTTGTTTTTATAAATTGATGAGTTAAATTGAAATAATTATTTTAGCAAATTTAGAAGTGAAATTGAAATGCATATATTATGAATTGATGGAATGATCAAATTAAATGAAAGTAGGTCTTTAGATGATGTTATAGTTCAGTTTAGCTATAGCTTAGAATCCCCTTTGACCTTATTTATTCAAGGGAGGTGTATAACCCTCTTTGCACTTAGGTAAGGTGGGGTGTAGCATGCTCGCCTGGTAGTTAGGGGTGGGATGTTATAGAACTCCTATGTTATGATGAAAGTCCTTAGAGATACTTCTAAATGATATAGGATGATTTATTCTATTGTTCTTAAATCATGTTCATGATCAAATGATACGTTATTAAAAAGGATGATGTTTATCTAGATATAGGAGTATATCATTATCGAATAGTGATTCACCTGCTGAGTGATCTATTGTCAAGAGTAACTCATAAATGATATTGATATAAGTATCCCTCAGACCTGAGATCACCATAGTGACTTACAAGCAACTCACTATGCTTTAGTATTACACTATCTACATTTCT
Source organism: Cocos nucifera (assembly GCA_006176705.1). Lineage (NCBI taxonomy): Eukaryota > Viridiplantae > Streptophyta > Magnoliopsida > Arecales > Arecaceae > Cocos > Cocos nucifera. Next base: position 51,015 of record QRFJ01005536.1, on the reverse strand, counting down.
AATGCAGTGATAGAAGGTTATTAGATACAGTCAAGTACTTATGAAGTCTGTATATGAGTCAAGATGGGAATGATCCCTCTGGACTATCGAAGATAATGTATCATAATATTTTAATTAAGTAAAACCTTGGCCAAGATAATCTATGTGATGGATTTGCAAGATTGAAATACAATGTGGATGACTTGTTCAGCATTGACAGCAAATCCTAGATCGTTCTAAGCATTTAGGATCAAAGGGATGAATCATGCGGTAACCATATGCTAGAATTCTTGAATATTACTTAGTAAATATTTGACCTATCTGGATATCGGGAATCATTGCTAGATGGTAACTTTGATTAATATAGAAAATTGTTTCGATGCTGCCGGCCTAGTGTTTGAACCCATGGAGCCATGTACTAGGTCAAATAAAGTAGGAAGGAATTGACTTAAAGTCTATGTATTCAATTTAAAAGTATTAGACTTAATTAAGTATATAGATTTACTTAATTGAGAATTAAGTTATAGGTCATACAAAATTAAACATTGATTATATCAAGCTAGCACTTGATATGAGGTGTAGGTTTAATTTTAGGGATGAATTTTACTTGGTTAATGATCCAACGATTTTTGAGAGAATAATTTCAAGTTCTAATTATTTTAGATTAGATATAAATTGATTGGGCTTGATTTAATTATGGCTAATTGGGATAATTGGTCAAGTTAGACTTGCACATGAATCCTAATTAGATTAGGTTCAGCAAGCTTTCGAATTCGGTTCGAATTGGATTTGAATTAGATTCGAATTGAATCCAAACTTGAACTTAATTAGATTAGGCTCACTAAGCCACATAATCTAGGGCTTCTCTCTCATCATGGCCGACCAAGAGGTTGTAAGAGGTGTTGGGATTGGCACCCCACCCTTAGGGCATGTGGCAAGTGGATAAGATCGATGAGTTGGCTTCTCCTAATTGATTTAGGACTTCTCATGTTTAAGAAAATATGAATCCTAATCAATGAATGGTTTTGATCAGACCTTGGACTCCTCATTTATTTAAGAAGGGGACCCCTAGGCATGTGAGACATGCAATCTAGAGGCAACCAAGAGAGAAAGAGAGAGCAAGAGAGCTAGGATTTGGGTGTGAGCAAGGTTTGGGCATCCTCCTCTTGGCCGTCCCCTTCCTTAGGCATCCTCATCTCTAGTGTGGTGATCCCCTGACATGGAGCATCATCTCCTCTTGGTAGAGATCAGATCTCAGGCCTCTTTCATAAAGATCTTTATCTCTCTTTCCTATTAAGTTTGGCGGGTGTGCGAAATAGAGGATCTGCACATCCAGATCTTGTGGAGCATCAGACTTCAAAAGTCTTATTCTTGATTTGATTTTCCATTGCAAATCAAGGTATGCTTTTATAATTGTTATGAAAATTTTAAAAAAGGAATCTATCTTTTCTTGGCTTTCTATTGCGAACTGAATGCATATTTTTCCTTCATAGACTTTCATGTTACGATTGATCTACTTCTTAAAAATTTTATTCACTAGGCATTGGTAGATTGTACCTGCTTTCTTCAATCCAAAAGGTATAACTGTATAACAACAAAGACCACAGTTAGTAATATAAGTAATTTTCTCTTCATCTTCAGGTGCCATCAAGAATTGGTTATAGCTAGAAAAAGTATCCATAAAGGTGAGGAGCTTGTGATGAGGTTGTATATACTAATTGATCAATCCGAGGTAGAGGATAGCTATCATTTGGGCAAGCTTTATTTAAGTCAGTGAAGTCTATGCACATTCGCCACTTTTCATTCATTTTTTTGACAAGAACTCCATTTGTAATCCAGTCTAGATAAGATATCTCTCGAATGAATTCGGCTTTAAGTAATTTATCCACCTCTTCCATAATTGCTTTCTAGCACTTTGGTGCAAAACTTTGCTTTTTTTACTTTATATGTTGGCATTTGTGATCCACATTCAAATAGTGAACCATCATGTCAACATCAATACCCGGCTTATTCGTAGGAGCCCAAGCGAAAACATCTACATTTTTCTACAAGAAAGTGATGAGTTGTCTTTTAGTTACCTCATCCAATTTTGAGCCGATCTGGATAGTATGATTTTTATTTTCATCTTCTAAAGAGATTGTAACCAGGTCATCAATGGGTTCCCCATGCTCTTCAGTTAATTCATCTCGAACATCCAGCCCTTCAATGAGACATGCCTCAGATTGCTTGGCTCCTTATAGAGCAATTGTGTAGCAATGATGCTTCCAGGCTTGGTTATCTCGGATCTCTTTGACCTCATACTCTATCAAAAATTTGATCTTTAAATCATAAGTAGATACCACAGCTCGGAGTGCATTTAGTCTAGATCATCCAAAAATAGCATTATAAGCCAAACGAGCTTTAACCACCAAAAATCGACCAAAGCCCAAGATTGCTTAAGAAACCGACTTGCTGCTATGGGTAGGATAATTATTTCTTCTACTAGCATTGCATTACCAGTGAATCCTACTAGTGAAAAATTTAATGGCCCCAACTGATCTTCAGGTATGGATATTTTAGAGAAAGCATTATAAAATAAGACATCAACTAAACTATGATTATTAATCAGGACTCGACGTATATCATAGTTAGTAATATTTAAAGAAACTACAACCACATCATTATGCAGAAATTGGATCCCTTGTGCATCTTCTTTAGTGAAAGCGATGGGCTCCTTGATTCTCCACCTCTTTACTGGTTCTGCCAATCTGCTAGCTCCCTCCTATCGATGTCCTCCGATAATCATGTTGATAATCCTCAATATGGGTCGGTCTTCTTTTGGTTCTTTCCTTCAAGGTTATTCCGATTGAGGGAGAGCCCTTGGTTGATCTTCACACATCTTAAGTCGACGTTGAATGAGTCAATCCAACCACCCCCATTGAATCAGCTCCTTAATTTCAACCTGAAGCTGAATGCATTCTTAAGTATCGTGACTGTGATCATGATGGTACAAACAAAACTTATTTGGATTGCATCGATTGGGTGAGACCACATCTTCTCTGGCTCCAAAAGTTGCTCACTAATCTGCATCAGAACTTGAGCTTTTGAAGCATTTAAGGAAGCATAATTATTGAATCTTCTTGGAGGTGGGGTTTGCCGCATTCTCTTATCAGGGTTTCTTAGCTAACAAAACTGAGGTGGGGTTCGAGTTCATCTACATCTAGGTGGCACGTAGAATACTGTTGACCTTCTCTCGTGTTGGCACAATCACCATGGCATTACCTATCTCTGATATCAATTGTCAGAAATCATGGTACCGCTCGAACACCAATCCTTTTTTGACATCACAAGCCTTGATACCATATTGCAGAAGCTCCTGATCTTTAGCATGGATATGGAGAGACCTTTTGTTCTCTAAAGATAGCATATCATGGATCATCACCTAGATCTATACTGGGGTGCCTCCTTTCTTGGGCTTGAGGGAGGCGCCCCCTCTCTCTAGGGCTTCTTCAAGGACCTAGGGCAACAACATTAAAGAAAAGAGAGAAGAGAGATTAAAGAAGAAAAGATATGTATTGATTGCTCTCTTTTTTTAAAATCCTAATACAACCTATGTATTTATATATAGTCATTAGGCCCGTCCAAAAACCTTTCTAGCTAACCCAATACATGAAAGTACTTACCGAGTCCATATACACCCATGTCTCCCATGCTCTATCTCTTGAATCTAAACCCGATCCATATATGAGTTAGCCTCCTTAAGACCTCTCAAACCAGATCTTAAGACTCCTAAGATAAGTTTCTATCCTAGTTCCAAATAGACCCTCACGTAGCTTTGCCCACGGACTGAGCTGGCTTAATCTCAGCACTAAGATGGCTAACTTGAGACTGGGTCAGCTCAGTTTCAGACTGAGCCGATCTAGTTGCATGCCAGCCTACAGTCCTGAATGCGCTCCTCTCTATTTGGCTTGTGCATTGAGACTTAGCTAACCCAGTTTCAGATTGAGCCGACTAACCTACAGAAAATGCTCTTCTCTATAGTCTTCATACTCCGATTTTGATTTCTTGCTCCATCTTGTGTCCCAAGTATTTAAAGTACCAACCAAGCCCCTCAAGATTCTCAGCACCTGGATCTTAAGCCCATGAAGGACTAAACACTGCCTCCACCCTAGGATAACTTCTGTCCTAGCCCTAGGACCACTCCTATTCTAGTCTTTCGGAGTCAACATCCTGACTCCTCCCATAGCGTTCCAAGGGTTGGAAGCACCATAAATCCTCATAATCTCCATCTTGGTGCTCCCAAGCCTTGGCAAACCCTTAGCAATGCTCTCCTACATGATCCCACTATCGCCGCGCTCCTTGATAGTCCATTATGCAAACATCGTCTCCATCAATCCACTTCAGCTGCTGTGCACCCTTAAAGCTTTTGGGATGACCGCCTTTACTGCTGAAGTCTTGACTTGCTTCTTAGCACCATCCTAAAATTGTAGGATCCCTTTACTTAGCAGCTGTATCATTTTTTTTGGACTTTCCTAGAGAACCTACAACATCCCACTGTACCAGCACATGCTGTACCACCTAACATGATCTTTTCAGAGCTATGCCTTTCCATCTGCACATACCGCTCCATCTGCAACTGTGTCATTGATGCTGGTGCTAGGATATCGATCCTCTTGCACCCCTCCACTTTGAACTCATACCAAATTTTTTCTCTATTTGTGAAGCCAACATTCGGTGCTCCACCTATACTCGAAGTCCATCTGATGCCATAAAAGCCTACTCTATACCCGAGTCTCTTGAGGCCAACCATTCAATGCTATCCTACTAGGCCTATCGCTACACCTCGAATACCGTCATTGTCCCTTCGAATCCTTTGCACTCCATGGCCCTCTTCGAAGTCATATCGAATACCTTCACAACCCACTGGTACCTTCAAAACATGCAGGAGGTCATCCAACTCTTTTAAATCTAGTGATTGAATTCTAAAAAATTTTATCTTAGCCTTCTCCTCTTCTACCCCTGCACCAGCCATCACTTCAGTTGTGCTCCGAGGAACTACAACTCAGACCCCATCCCAGGCTCAGACCCACCTATCTCATCTCGTGGCTTTTGAGACTCCCTAGCTCTCCTTGAGACCTGCTTCCGATCTTTCTGAGATGCCTCCTAACACTCTACATAGAGATACCTTCCTTGGCTACTGCAACGTCGAGCCTTTCTTAACCCCGTGCCTCTAGAAAAGCACTATTACGGCACTCCAGCACTCCTTGTCTCATCTCAACACCGTCTTCTGATAAGTACTATAAATCCATCAATAAAAATATTAATTTATTAATTAATTCATATTAATTTTTAAAAATTAATGATTAATTTATATATATTTTTTATAAAATTCATATTTTTATTAATTAAAAAATTAATTAAAAAAATAATAAAAATTTAAAAATAAAATTTTATAATTAATAGAAAGAGCTCATTTTTTTTATCACAACAAAATAAGTTTTGAGTAAAACAGAGCTAAAACGGAGAAGATATGAATTTCTAAAGATAAAAGAAAAAAATTAAATAAAAAAAGAAAAACAGCTCAGCCGGCTCCGCAAGCCAAGCCAAGCCATCAAAGCTGACTTAGCTGTGGAAGCCATCAATCGGTCTATGATCCAGACGTGGACCGCTAGCTCAGCAGAAACTGACAAATCACGAAGTGATACGTGGTGGACCTAGACCCTTAAAGGGTTCACAGAAAATCCATCACGGTCTATAGGATAAAAAGGTAATTTCACATCAAAGCCACGAGCACTGATTAGTTTTGGTGTGTGGTGCAACCGATCCATGTGGTCCATGGCAACAGTAAAGGCATGATCGGACGGCTTTGGTAGCTTGCAGTCAAGATCAGATGGTGAAGGAATTTTTCAGCTTCAGACTTCATGCGGATCGCCATCCAATGGCAGTGCTCGATCCAGAGGATGATTCGATGGTCCATAATGCTTCCGACGGTGATCAGGACTCCCGACGCATGATCAATAGCTAGATTTCCTCCATCAATGTAAGATCGGACGATCAGAATTTAATCCGACCTGATCTGGACTGATAAACATCTGATTTTGATGATTTTTGATTCGTTGGATTTCTATCAATGGTCAGATTTCATTCACAGCAATAGAATTTCTCTAGGACTCCTTTTAATCTAATTTTCACTTAGATTTTTTCATATTTTGACGATCAAAGAGCTCCTTAGTCCCACATTGCCCAGAAGAAAACTCTTCAACCCTCCTAGCTCTATAAAAAGGACCCCAGGCCTCTAGAAATCGACGTCTCCGGTCAAGGTGAAGCTTTGGTACAGAGTGAAGCCAGGCTATGGGTTAATGGCTGCTTCAAAGCAATGGATGTCGAGAAGAAGAGCTGAGCTTCTACACTATCTTTCCACCAATGTCGATCCAAGATCAGAGATTAGGCTATTTTATTTATTTATTTATTTATTAATTTTATTTAATTAAATTCTAAAATTTTAATTAATATCAATTTTATTTTTTATACTTTAATTTTAGCTTTTTATTTTTATTATAATTTAATTTTTATATTTTAATTATTATTCTTTATTTTACTATAAGTAGATGCTAAGATCTAATTAGTAGACCTTAGTGCCAAGTTTACTTTTCTACATAATTTAATTTCTACTTCATAATTTTAATTTTTAATTTTTGACTTCAAATTCTATTTTTAATTATTTTTCATTTTTTTTAAAAAAAATTAAAGATTTTAAATCTAAAAATACTACCTTCCCTATGGATTCGACCCGACTCACTGCTATCTACATATTTTTAATTATTTTAAGAAGTTGGATTAAACTGATAAACATGATGTCTTAACGACAATATCGCGTTCCTATCAAGTTTTTGGCACCATTGCCGGGAAAGAAATAGATGCTTTTTTTTTTGATTTCTTTGTTTTTTTATAAATTAATTATAAATATTTTTTAAGTATTGCTTACTAACTTTTTATTTATTTATTTTGTAGAAAAAAAAAGGAAAAAGGAAGAAAGCATCTAATCTTTGGTGAGATCAATCCTAACTCTAGTCCTCTTTTCTTATTATTTATTTATTTATTTTAAAATTAATTTAAAAAATATCTATTTAAATCTAATTAAAAGTCTCATGATAAGATTAGAAACTCTAATTGTTTAGAGCATGCATTATATTAGTTTTATTTTTTTTAGAGATTGCTAGAGGCAAGGTAAGCCTTTCAGAATTCAATTAGTTGCATATATCTAGTATAAATTGCATAGAACCCTTTGATTGATTTTTTTTTTTTGCATATCATATTAAATCAAATTAAGGGCAACACCCAATTAAATAAGATAAGATAGGAATTTGATCACCCTTTCTTGGCTTACAAACAACCAACTAGCATCCTGCATTGACCTAAGTCTTTAATTTTAAAAATCAATTAGACATCAGCCCGAGGAGCTTGAGCTCAATAGGATAAGAAATCCTAAGAGTTGAACCAAATTATGATTAGTCAATTTGACTGGTATCTAAGATAGTAGTTCAGGGACGATTGGGTCCGAAGGAAGGTGGTTTCTAATTGGTTTCGTTCGCTTACCTGGTCAAGCACAAGTGGTGTCTAAGGCAAGCAATGAGGGAATTCCCATCGATCTTATACTTACCTGACCAGTTGATTGGTTGATCTTATACTTGGAGGGCTTGAGGTGACCTTGGCAGTTAGGAACTGTCTAGATCTAGGATAACCATGTCAAGATTGATTGATCAACTTGATTGCTAACCAACATCAAATCTAATTAAACCTAATTCTTCTCTCTCTTCTTAGTTCTAGGACTCCTTAGGACCTCTTCTTTAGAACTTTTCTTTCTTTCTTCTCCTTTCTCCTCTAAAAATAAAATAAAATAAAAAATAAATTAAACTAACTAAAAATATTAAAAATAATAATTAAATTAAATTAAAATAATAAATAAAAATATTTAAAAAATTAAAAATAATAATATAATAAAATAATAAATATATATATAAATTCTAAAAAAATCTAAAATTTTTTTTGAACCATACATTAGGATTATACTAATACATGCACGATAGAAAATTGCTTTTTTCGATTTAGTTGAACTTAATTAAATGGTTGATTCACATTAAACCTGATAATCAAATGGCTAATATGAACCTAATAGTCCAAAAATTAGATAAAATTAATCTTCTTGCTCAAAAATTAGATCAACTTCTAATCCTAGGTCAACAATCTCCTGCATAATTCATATCACCTAGCCCAATCCATCATGTTGCATAATTTTCACATTTTATCCAAGAATAAGTTCAAGCTACTCAAGGCTACTCTAAGCTGGTTAATAATCTTTTTTTAAATTCATATAAACAGCATTGGAGTAACTACTTTAATTTTTCTTGGACATCCCAACAGACTCAGGCTCAGACCCAAATTTTACCTATCCAAAACTATCAAAATAGGCCCCAATACCAAAACTATGCCTACAATAATGGTCAGCCTAGTCGGTTTACCCAGCCATCATATAACAACCAGCTATCATACCCACCTTCTCAATAGACCAATCTAGCCGATGATAGATTTAACCAACTTCAACAATTGATTCTGACTCAACAGCAATCTATCGTCAGGCTAGAAGTTCAAATAGGATAATTAGTTGAATCTAATATGAGGAGAGAACTAGGTCAATTATCGAGCCTACCAATTTCAAACAACCCACCTATTGTCCACCAATCACTTAGATCAAGTTATCAATTTAATGTCTTATTTAAGAATCCTCAATCTGAGAATGCCAAAGTAATTCCTGAACTTAAAAGCTATAGAATTCTTATAGACCCATACCGAGACCAGGTGAGAGAAGCTAGTACTAATGCTAGCCAAAATAAAAATTTAGAGAAATAGATTAGTACTGAGACTAACCATATAGAAGAACCCGAGCCAGAAATTAGTACTGATGCTGGTTCCAATTTAAATGAGATAGACATAGAAAAAAAGAGAATAGATGATTTACCCGAGACTTATAAACCTAATGTCCTATTTTCTTTAATCCTAGAAGCTGGTTCTTCTTACAAAAATCAAGAGGCATATAATGTAGAGTCAATGGAGCTATTTAAGCAAAATCACACTAATTTATCTTTAGAATTAAAATCGTCTTTAGACATTCTTCCAGCACCCATTGAATCAAACTCCTAAAACTCTATTCATGAGCATTTTGGAAGAACAAATAGGAAAAATTCTTAATAAACATGGGTCTGAGAATGGGGTCATAAATTATGTTCTCCTAGTTAACAATGAATATATCAATAATAGGATTATAAATTAACTTTCTAAGATTGACAATTCAAAACCATTGAAATTTATCAATCCAGTATTTGACACAGGAGAGTAAGCTGCATTGTGTCTGACTGAAGATGGTAAACTTAGCGCTTGTTGGGAGGCAACCCAATTTTTAGTTTTCTTTAGTTTAATTTATTTTTTTATTTAATTTTTTTAAGATAATTTGAATAAGTTGGAGGGAGAGCTTAAATTTTCAAAGGCATGTGCTTTCATATTCTTTATTATATCCTTTATTTTTTCTTCTCTATTGAGGACAATGTCGTTTAAGTTGGAGGGAGAAAAATAAAAATTTTAAAAATTTTAAGTCATCAAAAAAATTAGTATTTAGTATTTAGACACCTGATTATGCTTAAGAATCGAATTAAACTAAGCATTTTTTTAAAAAAATTGATGCACAGATCAGAGAATCTGTGAGATATTGAGGAATAAGTATTAAGAAAATTCAATAAAAAATTAAGTTCAGAGTATAAAATTTTTTTTCTTAGAGTATTTCTAATTTTTTTCTACTACCATCAAAGAAAAGTCTACTTTTTATAAGCTTGTATAGGATAACTATACATTTCTTCATATAAAAAATTAAATAAAATAGTTTTTATATAAAAAAATTAAATAAAATAGTTTTCAAGTACTTCTCATTGAGTAACTGGGCCTCTTTGTCTAAGCAAGCATTGAGTTTCATATCAAAAGATGAAAAGAGCAAAGAAGCTCGTTGTAAAGCTAATCTTAATTCGTAGCCTGTTTGATTCAAGCTAATAAGCCCGAGGGGTATTCTATACCTAGTGCCCTAAAGCCAACTGGTTTGGGAGTCATTGGCCCAAGACTCGCTACATGAATCAAATAGAAAGCTTAATGGGTTAAGACACTCAATAATGGTATAATGTTAAAAAAAAAAAGATTTTTCACCGAGTAACCAAATCCTGTTGCCTAAGTAAGCAATGATATTCATGTCAAAAGGTAGGCAATATAAAAATAAAAATCAATAAATGAAGGGCAGAAGTAGCAATACACTTGTCTATATAAAAGTTTAGACAAATTAGAGATAAATGTGGGATAGTTTAGAAAAAGTTTAAAAAAATTTAATATTTTTTACTTAATTTTTTTATTGATAAATATTAATATTTTAATGATATATCTCACTTAAGCTCTACTGAATATTAATGGCCATTTTGAAAACTGCTTAGGTAAAATTCGAAACTCTAAAGTTAAAAGATATTTAAAACTAAATTCTTTCTTTACTCGAGGATGAGCAAAGCTTAAGTTGGAAAGTGTGATAAGTATCATAAATTCATCAATAAAAATATTAATTTATTAATTAATTCATATTAATTTTTAAGAATTAATGATTAATTTATATATAATTTTTAAGAAATTTATATTTTTATTAATTAAAAAATAATAAAAATTTAGAAATTTTTTTTTATAATTAATAGAAAGAGCTTATTTTTTTGATCATAACAAAATAAATTTCAAGCAAAATGGAGCTAAAATGGAGAAGATATGAATTTCTAAAGATAAAAAAAAAATTAAATAAAAAAAGAAAAATGGCTTAATCGGCTCCGCAAGCCAAGCCACCAAGCCAAGCCAAGCCGTCAAAGCCAACTCAGCCATGGAAGCCATCAACCAATCTACGATCTAGGCATGGACCATCAGCTTAGCAGAAATCGGCGAATCATGAAGCGACACGTGGTGGACCTAGACCCTTAAAGGGTTCATAGAAAATCCATCACGGTCTACAGGATAAAAAGATAATTTCGCATCAAAGCCATGAGCACTGATTGGTTGTGGTATATGGTGCAGCTGGTTCACGCGATCCATGGAAATAGTAAAGGCGCGATCGGATGGCTCTGGTAGCTTATGGTCAAGATCAGATGGTGGAGGAATTTTTCAGCTTCAGACTTCAAGCGGATCACCATCTAACGGCAATGCTCAATCCAAAGGATGATCTGATGGTCTAGAATGCTCTCGATAGTGATCAAGACTCCCGATGCACGATCAACAGCTAGATTTCCTCCATCAACGCACGATCGGATGGCCAAAATTTAATCCAATCTGATCTGGGCTGATATACATCTGATTTTGATGATTTTTGATCCGTTGGATTTCTATCAATGGCCAGATTTCATCCAGAGCAATAAAATTCATTCAGAACTCTTTTTAATCTAATTTTCACTTAAATTTCTTCATATTTTGATGATCAAAGAGCTTCTTAGTCCCACATTGCCTAGAAGAAAACTCTCCAGCCCTCCTAGCTCTATAAAAGGACCCCAGGCCTCTAGAAATCGACAGCTCCGATCAAGGTGAAGCTTTAGTACTGGATGAAGCCAGGCTATGGGTTAATAGTTGCTTCAAAGCAATGGGTGCCGAGAAGAAGAGCTGGGCTTCTACACCATCTTTCCACCAATGTCTATCCAAGATCAGAGATCAGGCTATTTTATTTTATTTTTTTCTTTTTAAATTCTATGTATTTAAATTCTAAAATTTTAATTAATATAAATTTTATTTTTTATACTTTAATTTTAGCTTTTTATCTTTATTATAATTTAATTTTTATATTTTAATTATTATTCTTTATTTTACTGTAAGTAGATGCTAAGATCTAATTAGTAGACCTTAGTACCAAGTTTACTTTTTTGCATAATTTAATTTTCACTTCATAATTTTAATTTTTAATTTTTGACTTCAAATTCTATTTTCAAATCCTTTTCCTTTTCTTTTAAGAAAATCAAAGATTTTAAATCTAAAAGCACTACCTTCTCTATGGATTTGACCTGACTCATTGCTATTTACGTATTTTTAATTATTTTAAGAAGTCAGATTAAACTGATAAACACGGTGTCGTAACGACAATATCGCGTTCCTATCACCTTCTCATAGGTTTTTAGGTCCTCTCTTGTTGTATATAAATCATCCTCCACCTGAACCGCGACTCTTCTTAGTGCTCCTATAGAAAAAACATGATCCAGAACATTCCCGACTGCTAGATGCCCCTGGCGCTTTTTGAGACCTCCTGACTCTTCCTGAGGCCTGCTCCAGGTCTTCCTGAGATGCTCCTAACACTCTCTCCTGAGATACCTTCCTCGACTGCTACACCATTGAGCTTTTCTCAATCCTTGTGCCTCCAGAAAAGTGCTATTACAGCACTCCAACGCTCCTTGACTCATCTCTGCACTGCTCTATAGCCGTCCAGCCCTAACCCGTTGGACCTCCATGGATCATCCATCTCCATCACCCCCAAGGCTCCAAAAATTTATGCTCTGGTCGAACCGCTGAATACGTCCCCAACTACTTTCCTATCTTCCTGTAACCAAAGGATGTATAGTCGCTTCTTCGGCCTTTCTTCAACCATTATCACTTGGCAAACCTCTCTTCAACCATCAACTGCCCCACACTGCCCATCTTCCTAGAGAACCTTGATGCTCTATGCTAAGATACCTCCCTCGACTACTGCACCACCAAGCCTTTCTCGATCCTGCATCTATAGGAAAGCACTACTGCAACACTCCAGTGCTTCTTGTCTATCATCCATCATACATCCCGGCCTTTCTACCAAGACCGACCAGTAAATCATGCATCCAAACCTTCCATATCAGAAAAAATCCTTTTCGTTAATCCTTTCAGCCTCTACCTTCAATCCGTTGCTCTCGATAGGCCAAACCACAACAATAACAAAGGTTGATTTGAGACATACCATGGAATACTCGTGCAGATTTTTAATTTCACCTTGTATGACTTCTCCTTCTCTTCCACGCACCATCAAGCTCTAATACCAAATGTCGGCGCAATCACCATGGCATCACCTATCTCTGATACCAATTGTAAGAAATCATGGCATAGCTCGAACACCAATCCTCTCTTAACATCATAAGTCCTGATACCATGTTGCGGAAGCTTCTGATCTTTAGCATGGATATGGAGAGACCTTTTGTTCTCTAAGAACAGCATACCATGGATCATCACCTAGATCTATGCTAGGGCACCTTCCTCCTTGGGCTTGAGGGAGGCGTCCTCTCTCTAGGGCTTCTTCAAGGACCTAGGGCAACAACACTAGAGAGAAGAGAGAAGAGAGATTGAGGGAGAAAAGATCTGTATTGATTGCTCTCTCTTTTTTTTTAAATCTTAATACAACCTATGTATTTATACATAGCCATTAGGTCCGACCAAAAACTTTCCTGGCTAATCTAATACATGAAGGCACTCACCGAGCCCATGTACATCCATGTCTTCCATGCTTTCATCCCCTGGATCTAAATTCAATCCATACATGAGTTAGCCCCCCTAAGATCTCTCAAACCAGGCCTTAAGACTCCTAGGATAAGTTTCTATCCAAGTTCCAAATAGACTCTCGCATAGCTCTACTTGCGGACTGAGCCAGCTCAGTCTTAACACTGAGTTAGCTAACCTGAGACTGGATCAGCTCAATTTTAGACTAAGCTAATCTAGTTGCGTGCCATCCTGTAGTCCCAATGTGCTCCTTTCTATTTGGCCTATGCACCGAGACTTAGCCAACCAAGTTTCAGACTGAGCTGGCTAACCTGCAAAAAATGCTCTTCTCTACAGTCTTCATGCTCTGGCTTTGATTCCTTATTCCATCTTATATTTCAGATCTTTGAAGCACCAACCAAGCCCCTCAAGGTCCTTAACACTTGAACCTTGAGCCCATGGAGGGCTAAACACCGCCTCCAGCCTAGGACAACTCCTGTCTTAGTCCTAGGACCATTTCTGTCCTAATTTTTTGGAGTCAACACTTTGACTCCTCCCATGGCCTTCCAAGACTTGGGAGCATCATAAATTCTCATAATCTCCATCTTGATGCTTCCAAATCTTGGCAAATCCTTGATAATGCTCTTCTGCATGATCCCGCTATCGCTGTGCATCCTGATAGCCCATTATGCAAACATCACCTCCACCAATCCTCTTTAGCTGGGGTGCACCCTTGAGGCTTTTGGGATGACTGCCTCCATAGCTGAAGTCTTGGCTTGCTTCTCTACACCATCCTAAAATTGTAGGATTCCTTCTGCTTAGCAGCTTAATCATTTTTTTTTGAACTTTTCTAAAGAACCTACAGCATTTTGCTGTACCAGCACATGCTGTACCATCTGACATAATCTCCTTAGAGCTATGTCTGTCCACCTACACATGTCGTTCCACCTGTAACTATGCATCACCAGCACTGGTGCTAGGATATCAATCCTCCTTCACCCCTCTACTTTGAACTCATGCCAAATTTTCTCTCTACTAGTGAAGCTATCACCTAGAGCTTCATCTATATCCAAAGTCCATCTGATGCTGTAGAAGCCGACTCTGTATCCGAGTCCCTCGAGGTCAACCATTCAATACTATCTTGCTGGGCCTGTCGCTGCACCTCGAATACCGTCACTGTCCCTTCAAACCCTCTGCACTTTGTGACCCTCTTTGAAGTCACATCGGATACCTCCGCAACTCGTGGGCACCTCTAAAATATATAGGAGCTCATCCAATTTCTCTAAATCCAGCAATTGAACCCTAGAAAATTCCATCCTAGCCTTCTCTTCTTCTGCCCCTACACCAGTCATTGCTTCAATTGCGCTCGAAGGAACTACAGCTCAAACTCTATCCTAGGCTTAGATCCACCTATCTCATCTAAAGGCTCCTGAGACTTTCTAGCTCTTCTTGAGATCTGCTCTCGATCTTCGTGAGATGCCTCTTGACACTTTCCATAGAGATACCTCCCTTGGTTGCTGCAACGTCGAGCCTCTCTCAACCCCATGCCTCTAGGGAAGCACTACTGTAGCACTCCAGTACTCTCTACCTTATCTCGACACTGCCTCTTCATAGGTATCTGGGTCCTCTCTTGCTGTACATAAACTATCCTCCATCTAAACCGTGACTCTTCTTAGTGCTCCTATAGAAGAAACCTGATCCAGGATACTCTCGGCTCCTAGATATCCCTGACGCTCCCTGAGACCTCCGACTCTTCTTGAGACCTACTCTAAATCTTTCTGAGATGCTTCTAACACTCTTTATTGAGATATCTCCCTTGACTGCTCACCGCCAAGCCTCTCTCAGCCCTTATGCCTCTAGAAAAGTACTACTACAGCACTCCAGCACTCCCTGGCTCATCTTTATGCCACTCTACAGCCATGCAGTCCTAACCTACTAGACCTCCATGGATCATCCATCCCTATGAGCCCCAAGGCTCTATAAATCCATACTCTGATCGAACCACTGAATACATCCCCGACTACTTCCCCGCCTTCCTGCAATCAAAGGATGTATAGTCATTTCTTTAGCCTTTCTTTAACCATTATCTCTTGAAAAACCTCTCTTTAACCATCAACTGCCCCACATTGCCCATCTTTCTAGAGAATCTTGATGCTCTTTGCTGAGATACCTCTCTCGACTGCCATACCATCGACCCTCTCTTAGCCCTACATCTATAGGAAAGTGCTACTACAGCACTCTAGTGCTCTCTGCCTATCACCCATCATACATTCCGACCTTTCTACCAAAATCGACCAGCAAATCATGCATCCAAATCTTCCATCCTAGAAAAAATCATTTTCGTTAATCCTCTCAGCCTCCACCTTCAACCTACTGCTCCCGATTGGTCAAACCATAGCAATAACAAAGATAGATCTGAGACATACCATGGAATACTCATATAGATTTTTGATTTTATCTTATATGACTTCTCCTTTTCTTCCATACACTATCAGGCTCTGATACCAAATATTGGTGCAATTACCATGGCATCACCTATCTCTGATACCAATTGTAAGAAATCATGGTATTGCTCAAACGCCAATCCTTTCTTGACATCACAAGCCCTGATACCATATTATGGAAGTCCATGATCTTTAGCATGGATATGGAGAGACCTTTTGTTCTCTAAGGGCAGCATACCATGGATCATCACCTAGATCTATGCTAGGGTGCCTCCCTCCTTGGGCTTGAGGGAGGCACCCTCTTTCTCTAGGGCAAGGAGGGAGGCACCCTCTTTCTCTAGGGTTTCTTCAAGGACCTAGAGCAACACACTAGAGGAAAGAGAGAAGAGAGATTGAGAAAGAAAAGATCTATATTGATTGCTCTTTTTTTTTTTAAAATTCTAATACAAACTATGTATTTATACATAGTTATTAGGCTTGACAAAAAAGTCTCCTGGCTAACCCAATACATCAAAGCACTCACCGAGCTCTTGTTCTCCCATGTCTTCCATACTCTCATCCCTTAGATCTAAATCTGACCTATACATGAATTAGCCCCCTTAAGATCTCTTAAACCAGGCCTTAAGACTTCTAGGATAAGTCCCCATCCTAGTCCCAAATAGACTCTTACATAGCTCTGCCCGTGGACTAAGTCGACTTAGTCTCAGTACTGAGCCAGCTAATCTAAGACTGGGTCAGCTCAATTTCAGACTGAGTCGACCTAGTTGTGTGCTAGCCTGTAGTCTCGAATGCACTTCTCTCTATTTGGCCTGTGCACTGAGACTTAGCCGATCCAATTTCAGACTGAGTTAGCTAACCTATAGAAAATGCTCTTCTCTGTAGTCTTCATGCTTCGACTTTAGTTTCTTTCTCTACCTTGTGTCCCAGGTCTTTGAAGCACCAATCAAGCCCCTTAAGGTCCTCAACATCTGGACCTTGAGCTCGTGAAGGGCTAAACACCGCCTCCATTCTAGGACAACTCTTGTTCTAGTTCTAGAACCACTCCCATCCTAGTCTTTCAGAGTCAACATCCTGACTCCTCCCATGGCTTTTGAAGGCTTGGAAGCATCATAAATTCTCATATCTCGATCTTTTAGGAGGGGGAGAGGATTTGCTTGATTCTACTGCCAAGCATTTCTTTACGGCATCGACATCCGACAACTTGAATGCCTTTTCATCTCGGACGTATCCCTCAGTCTGAGCTAACATGTCAATGAGGTCTCTGGGGTATTTCTTCTTTAGTAAGAAAAGAAGATCATTCTTCTAAAGACCATCCTTCAAAGTGGTCATTGCAATAGATTAGTTCAAATTTTGGACCTCCAAAGCAATAGCATTAAAATAGTTGACATAGGCTCGGATTAATTCTCCTTCATGTTGCTTGATGTTAATAAGGGAATCTGACCCTTGCCACTGATGCTGGCTACTAATGAAATGAGCTGCAAACTTTTGACTCAATTGGTCAAAAGAGTGGATGGTACCCAATTTTAGGCCTGAGTACCAGTGCCGTACCGTGCCATTTAAAGTTGATAGGAAAGCTTAGCATAAAATGGTGTTCGATGCTTCATGGAGAAGTATCATCATCCAGAAGGAGTCTAGATGATCGACCGGATCCAAGGTCCCATCATAATTTTTAAATTGAGGAAGTTTGAAGTTTGATGGAATAGATTCTTGCATAATTTGAGCAATAAATGGTGGGTCGGTGCACAAATCATCCTTTCGAGCTGGGGTCGAGTTGTGAAGTTTTTTGATCCACATATTCATTTCTTTTAACTTTTAATCAAGATCATCATCTTGATTATGGATCTCAAAGAATGGAGGCTTCGCAGGAGGTAGAGATTTTCTCGGAGTTGGATCATACTTCGAGCAACAACTCATCGATCTCTGCTTCCCTTTTTAGGGCTTTCCAAATGGCTTCTTCTGGCGAGTCTCTCCAGTTCTTGGCTTTGGTTTTTTGGCAATTGCTTCACAGAAGGTGGAGGTGCCACAATCTACTGCATCGCTTGTATGGCTTTTATGAGGCTCCTAACTTACTATACTTGCAGGTTAAATTGATTAGCATCTACCATCATCACCAGCTAGGAAGGTAGAGGTGCAAACATCTACATCAGAGGAGGATGATCGATCGGTACTGGATCCAGCCGATAGGTAGTGGCGATAGATCATTGGGATGATGCTCTCTTGGGTAGCATCTGATGTGGGATGGCCTAAAAAAAAAAAAACCAAGCTTCCTTTCATTCATCAACAATAAATCACATCTGACTATGGCACATTATTTTCAAGACAGATAGTATAGTTGCCTATACTCTGCTCAGAAGGCATGACTGATTGACACAGGACCAAAGCACAATCAATCTAAATGATGTTGATGAATGTCATTTTAGAGATCAATAAACAACTAAAAATAATAAAGTAAATAGATAGATAGCAAAAATTAAACATACTCATAAATAATTGTAAAAAAAAAAATATAAATGGAATGAAGGATAGCAAGAAATTAAGCCTGCAAGAAAATCCAAAAAAGATAAGAAGAATCAAGATCGTGGTAGTTAAAAAACTATCATGATTAGGACTTTTAATCTTTTAATCAAATAGATCTATCGATAAAGAACTGGATCTTTACCAATATTGGATATGAAAAAAATAAATAAAAATCAAAGATCAGTTGAGAAGGAATGAAAGTTCTTGTCAACATTTGATCTGTAGAATAATAGATCACTCTTTCTCTCTTTGCATGATAGATGAAAATCTTGGAGGAGATAGATCTTTTTTTGATGGAATAGACTTGTGTAGGTAGATGGTGAAGATGAATCGGGGTCGTAGGAACATTGAATCTTAAGAAAATAAAGATTAAAGAGATAGAAAAAGATGGGCCTCACACCCTCCCTTCGTGGGGCGATTTTGGATCTCATACCTTCTCCCTCTTGGAGCGACCAACATAAGTATTTGTGGGAATTGTAAAGTGATTTATTCATTCATTGTCTCATTCATGAAAGATACATGGGTTTATATAGGATCCTAGGGGTCCTATTTCTTTAGAAATCCTATTCTCTTTATAAAAAAAAATCAACCCTGCCAACAAAAAAGTAAAACATTATGTATGGTTTTCAAATACAATAATATATTATATCTATGTTTTATGAAACCATAGGAAAGAAATCAGTCTTTTAATAAAATAAGTAAGAAATCAAGAATTCTTAAGAAATTCTAAAAAAGAAAAGAAACTTCATGTGGGCGCTTGACGCCTGGCACAACTTGGCATGAGAATCCTTGGGTATGGCACATGCTGGCGTGTGTATTTTCTTCCTGAGCGTGTGGAGGATGGTGGCTCCAAAGATGATGTGGACCAAGCTTGCTTCTTTATGATGGTCTCTTTCTAAATAAGGCTCAATCCAAAATAAATCCAAGTATGGTTTTATGGATCCAAAACTAAATGTATCAAAAGAACTAATTGATTAAATCAAAAGGACTGGAATAAAATAACTGAAGTAGAGTTATTTTGATATGGCTTCTTCAATCTAAATTGAATCTAAATTATGTTGTTGACTTCTGGTGGCTCTGGTGTCTGCACCAATTCTCTTAGGGTGGGGAGAACTTGATCCTGTTGAGTGGGAGTCGATTCTTTTTTGGTGATGCTCAAGCAAATCGAGATCAATATGCTGCAGCTTTTCTTGAGTGATCCAAGTATCCTTGGACTCCGATCGACCTCGCCATGTAACTAAGTACCGTTGATAGCCTCGACTCCGGATGGAGATGATCTATTCATCCAAAATTCTCTCAATCTTATCATGCTTTGACATTTTGGCTAGTGGACACTCAGGAATAGGCTCTCTCTCAAAAGTTGGTTTAGGCTCAAATAGCTCACTAGGTATCCAAGTTGGCTCTTTATAAGCGACAAGATTTGTAATGTTAAAAGTAGAGCTAATCCCAAAATCAGAAGGTAAGTCCACAACATACGCATTTGATCTGATCTTCTTTAAAATCTTAAATAGACTTGCTCCTCGAGCATGTAACTTCTTGATGATTGCTGGTGGGAATCGCTCAGACCTCATTCGAACCATCACATAGTCTCCTTCTGCAAACTCTTAGGCATATCAATGAGAATCTACATTCTATTTATAAACTTTATAACTAATACTAATTTTTTTACTGATCTGTTTATGTAAACTCTTGACATGCTATGCAAATGACTCTGTAGATTCAAAAATTCTAGCATGCATGGGCAGTGGGATAAGGTCTATTGATTTTCTAGGTTGATATCCATGAATCACTTCAAAAGGACTCATGCCAATGGATCTATTAATAGAGCTATTATATGCAATTTCAGCTCAAGGCAATAAAAGATTCTAGTTACCCATATGTTCCCTAATCAAGTAATGCAATAAATTTCTAAGACTCCTATTGACCACTTCAGTCTGACCATCTATTTGTGGATGAAAGGCAGAAGAAAATTTCAATTTTGTGCCTAGAAGGTGCCATAGGATTTTCCAAAAATAGCTCATGAATCTAACATTCCTATCATACACGACGGTTTTGGGTAATCCATGCAATTTAACAATCTCATCAAAGTATATTCTTGCAACTTTTGAAGCATTCGACATTTGGCAATAGGATAAAAAATGGGTCATTTTTGAAAACCTATCTACAACCACTAGAATTGAATCATGCTTCCTAACTATCTTAGGTAAGCCTAAAACAAAATCCATACTAATATTTTGCCAAGGATAGTCTGGTACAGATAAGGATGTGTATAGGCCTGTGTTCTATTTTCTTTGCTTGGCCATGGTACACATTCTACACTGGACAATAATTCGAGTGGCATCTCTTTTTAGGATTGGCCAAAAGAACTGAACTTCTACCAACTCTATGATTTTATTCCTACCAAAGTGTCCAGCTAATCCTCCAGCGTGTAGTTTCCAAACTAGAAAATCTCTTAAAGATATACGAGGAACACACAACCTTGCTCCTCTAAATAAGTAACCATCCTGAAGCGTATATTCACTATATTCTCTAGATGGTCCTTTTCGTAAAATGGTATGCTGCCAAAATCTGGACACTCCTTATAATTTTTTTTAATCTTATCAAAATCAATAACCTCTACATTAACGGTGGACAACAAAGTATGACGACGACTTAGGGCATCAGTAGTGCGATTCTCTACATCCGCACGGTATTTCAAAATAAAAGTATAGGCTTGCAAAAACTTGACCCACCTACCATGTCTATGATTCAGTTTTTTTTGAGAATTCAAGAATCGGAGGGCTTCATGATCTGAGTATAAAATAAATTCTTGCGGTTGTAGGTAATGTCTCTAGTATCTTAGGGCCTGGACTACCGCATAAAACTCCTTATCATAGGTAGAATACTTTAGTTTAGAATTATTAAGTTTTTGGCTAAAATATGCTACCGAATGACCTTCTTGACTAAGGACACCACCAATCTCAAATCCTGATGCATTGCATGCTATTTTAAAAATCTTGAAAAGATCAAGTAAAACATACGACTGGGATGTGGATCATTTTGCCCTTAATGTTTAGGAAGTCTCTATTGGCTACCTTAGTCCATTCAAAATCTTCCTTTCTAATACAGTCAGTGATGGTAGCGGCTATGGTGCTAAACCCTTTTATGAACCTATGATAAAAGATTGCTAATCCATGAAAACTTCGCACATCATGCTCACTCTTGGGTACCGACCACTCAACTATTGCTTTAATCTTTTCAGAATTGATAGACACACCATCGGGGGTAACAATAAAACCTAAGAAGTTGACACGGTCCATCATGAAAGCATATTTCTTAGGATTGACATATAGACTTTCTATTCTAAGGACTTGAAAAATTTTTTGGAGATGATCTAGATGGTCCTACCTAGTTCGACTATAGATCAAAATGTCATCAAAGTACATGACTACAAATACTCTTATAAATGATCGTAGTACTTGGGTCATCAATCTCATGAAAGTACTTGGGGCATTAGATAACCCAAATGGCATCACCATCCACTCATATAAACCATCTTTCATCTTAAAAGTAGTTTTTCACTCATCTTTCGGTCTAATCCTTACTTGATGGTAACCACTCTTGAGATCAATCTTAGAGAAAATAGTGGCTTCGGCCATCATATCTAGCATGTCATCTAACCTAAGAATGAGAAACGGTACTTAATGGTGATCTTGTTAATGGCACGACTATCTATGCACATCCTCCATGTTCCTTCCTTCTTTAGAGTCAATAGTGCTAGAACTGCACAAGGACTTAAACTCTCTCACGAATTCTTTTTCCATCAGCTCTCCAACTTGCCTTTGTAGCTCAGCATGCTCAGTGGGGTTCAATCTATAATAGGGCAAATTAGGTAGGATAGATCCAAGTACCAAATCAATGGTATGCTGAATATTTTTCATGGATGGTAAGTGATTTAGGAGATCCTCAGAAAAGATATCATGAAATTCACTAAGAAGGCTGACTACTTCCTTAGGATGATCTATCTTAGGGTTGTCACAAACTTCTCTCACAGCAAGCATCCAAACTGGTGATTCTTTACTCACGGTCATCTCTAATTTCTGAGCACCTATCAGATGGAGGCTTTTTTTTTGATGTTTTTATTTGGTCCATCGCCTATCTTTCTATTGGTAGTCTTAGGTGAGGAAGGATTGATTGTGATCTTCTTATCCTTATGAGTGAAACTACAGGAGTTGGTTCGATCATAAATCATAACATCATTGTCAAACAGCCAAAGCCAACCTAATATGATACTTCCGACTTCCATGGGTAAGACATTGCACCAAACATGATCCTAATAAGAATGGAGTTGGATGGGAACACGACATCTAAGTTTGAAGAAAATAAAGGAGAAATCTATCCAAAATACGGTATGGACTGTGATGATCTATAAGAGCTAATCCTAATCGCTTAACCGTATCGATGGAGATGGTGTTGATACAGCTACCGCTATCAATGATCATCTTATAAATTTTATCATTAAATTTTATAAAAGATATGAAAAATAGAGGTCCTATGCCAGTTTTCACTCTCCTTAGTCTGTGTTAGAATATACCTAATGACTCCAAGCCTAAGGTTCGACTCTGGTGCAACAAAACTTCGGATATCCTTAGTATTCTCAAACTGCTCGGCTAAGTCTGGATCGGCTTCATAAACTTTCTTCTCAATATTTTCTATAGTTTTCTTTTCTAATTCTTCTACAAATAAAGATCGGTTGGGGCATTGTGCAGCAAAATGACTGTAATCATGACACTTGAAGCAGTGGGATCGAGAACTACTTTTCTTAGATAACTCTCCTGCAACCTTTTTTTCTTTATCTTCTTTTCTCATAATAGAATTTGTAGGTGGAGGTCCATTACTAGGAGCCTAGGTAGTATTGGATTTTGATCCAGAAGAGGTTACTCGGCTAGGTTCAAGATGATGGATGGTCAAATACCTAGAAAATCTCTTAAAGTCTAGGACAAGTTGATAAGCTTGTTCTAACATGGTTATCTCTCATAAAAAGAGCTCACACTGGATATCCTCTCGTAATTCAGCTCTAAATCTAGATAAGATAATAATTCTATCTTCGATTACTTCACATCTCATGAGGTACTCATCAAATCTCATGATGTATTCTGTGATCGATCTATTTTCTTGAGTAAGTCTCTGCCACTGATCTAAAAATCTTTGTTGATAGGAGGTGGGGGGGTATTTTTCTTTGAGTTTTTTCTTTATTTCATCTTAGGTTTCTATCGAATCTTATTTTCTCTGATTGAGAAGATGTTCAACAGTTTTTCAATAAAGTCGGACTTGCCTAACCAACATCATCCTAGCAAACCTAATTCTTCTTGCTTCAAATATTTTGTACCATCCAAAATAGTAGTCCATGCCCAATTTTCAATCTAGGTACTCTCTCGGATCTAGACAACCATCAAAACTTGGAGCATCGATCTTCACATTCCTAAGGACATGCTCATCTTGATCGAACTAGTTATAGTGGGGACATGCTGCTATAGGTTGATCTAGGTCGAGGTTCCTTCTTCTCTGTCCTATAGATAGTTGGAGAGACTCAGGTTCAAATTATCTTTGCCTAGCTTCGTCTAGTATTGTTATTCTTTCACTCATGGTTTTCATAAAATCTTTCATATCATCAAACTTCTTAGTCAGGGCATTAATGACGGCTACTGTATTGGGATCCATATTGATATTGGGTGAGAAAGTAGGATGTTGGTACTGGGTACCTGATCTAGTGGTCATGCAAGTCCAGGATGCAGGAATAAGATGCAGTAAGAAAAAAAAGTACTGAAAAGTAAATTACAAAATTTAAAATATGAAAATTTAACTTGCAGGAATTTTAAATTACAGAATTTAAACTAAAGCCCTAACCAATCCAGCTCTGATACCAAATTGATGTGGGACAGCCTAAAAAAAAAAAAAAAAGACCAAGCTTCCTTCCATTCATCAACAATAAATCACATCCGACCGTGGCACATTATTTTCAGGATAGATAATATAGTTGCCTATACTCTGCTCAGAAGGCGTGACTGATTGACATGGGATCAAAGTACGATCAATCTAAATGATGCTGATGAACGCCATTTTAGAGATCAGTAAACAACTAGCAATAATAAAGTAAATAGATAGATAATAGAAATTAAACATGCTTATGAATAATTATAAAAAGAAAAATATAAATGGAATGAAGGATAGCAAGAAATTAAGTCCGCAAGAAAATTCAAGAAAAGATAAGAAGAATTCGGATCATGGTAGTTAAGAAACTATCCTAATTAGAGCTCTTAATCTTTTAATCAAGCAGATCTATCGATAAAGAACTGGATCTTTACCAACATCAGATTTGAAAAAATAAGTAAAAATTAAAGATCAGTTGAGAAAGACTGAAGATCCTTGTCAACCTTTGATCTGTAGAATGTAGATCACTCTTTCTCTCTCTACATGATAGATAAAAATCTTGGAGGAGACAGATCTTCTTTTAGTAGAATAGGCTTGTGTAGGTAGATGGTGAAGACGAATCGAGGTCATAGGAATATTGAATCTAAAAAAAATGAAGGTTAAAGAGATAGAAAAGGATGGGCCTCACATCCTCCCCTCATGGGATGATTTTGGATCTCACACCCTCTCCCTCTTGAAGCGACCAACATAAGTATTTATGGGAATTGTAAAGTGATTCATTCATTCATTGTCTCATTCATAAAAGATACATGGATTTATATAGGACCCTAGGGGTCCTATTTCTTTAGAAATCCTATTCCTTTTACAAGAAAAAAATCAACCCTACCAACAAAAAACTAAAATATTATGTATGATTTTCAAATACAATAATATATCATATCTATCTTTTATGGAACCATAGGAAAGAAATCAATCTTTTAACAAAATAAGTAAGAAATCAAGAACTCTTAAGGAATCCTAGGAAAGAAAAGAAACTCCATGTGGGCACTTGATGCCTGGCACAACTTGGCATGAGGATCCTTGGGCATGGCACATGCTGGCATTTGTTTGCAGTCCCAAACATGCTACTCTCTATTTGACCTGTGCACTGAGACTTAGCCGATCCAATTTCAGAATGAGCTGGCTAATGTATAGAAAATGGTCTTCTCTGTAGTCTTCATGCTCTGACTTTGGTTTCTTGCTCTACCTTATGTCCCAGGTCTTCGAAGCACCAATCAAGCTCCTCAAGATCCTCAACACCTGAACCTTGAGACTGTGAAGGGCTAAACACCACCTCCATCCTAGGATAACTCTTGTTCTAGTCCTAGAACCACTCATGTTCTAGTCTTTCGGAGTCAACATCCTGACTCCTCCCATGGCCTTCCAAGACTTAGGAGCACCACAAATTCTCACATCTTGATCTTTTAGGAAGGGGAGAGGATTTGCTTTATTCTCCTGCCAGGAATTTCTTTGCGGCATCGGCATCCCACAACTTGAACACCTTTTCATCTCGGGCATATCCCTTGGTCTGAGCTAACATGTCAATGAAGTCCCAGGGGTATTTCTTCTTCAGTAAGAAAAGAAGATCATTCTTCTAAAGACCATCCTTCAAAGCGGTCATTGCAAAAGATTGATTCAAATTTTGGACCTCCAAAGCAGTAGCATTAAAATAGCTGACATAGGCTTGGATTAATTCTCCTTCATGTTGTTTGATGTTAATAAGGGAATTTGATCCTTGCCGCTAATGCTGGCTACTAATGAAATGAGCCACAAACTTTTGGCTCAATTGGTCAAAAGAATGGATAGTACCTAGTTTTAGGCTTGAGTACCAGTGCCGCACTGTGCCTTTTAAAGTTGATAGGAAAGCTCAGCATAAAATGGTATCCGATGCTTCATGGAGAAGCATCATCATCTAGAAGGAGTCTAGATAATCGATCGAGTCTGAGGTCCCATCATAATTTTGAAATTGAGGAAGTTTGAAGTTTGATGGAATGGATTCCTGCATAATTTGAGCAATAAATGGTGGTTCAATGCAGAAATCATCCTTCCGAGCTGGGGTTGAGTTGTGAAGTTTTTTTTTATCCACATATTCATTTCTTTTAACTTTTAATCGAGATCATCAACTTGATTATGGATCTCAAAGAATGAAAGCTTCATAGGAGGCAGAGATTTTCTCGGAGTTGGAGCATACTCCAAGCAAGAACTCATCGATCTCTGCTTTCCTTTTTGGGACTTTCTAGATGGCTTCTTCTGGCGGGTCTCTCCAGTTCTTGGCATTGGTTTTCTGGCAATAGCTTCACAGAAGGTGGAGGTGCCATAATCTACTGCATCGCCTGTATGGCTTTTATGAGGCTCCTAACTTACTATACTTGCAGGTTAAATTGATTAGCATCTACCATCATCGCCAGCTAGGAAGGTAGAGGTGCAAACATCTACATCGGAGGAGGATGATCGGTCGGTACTGGATCCAGTCGAGAGGTAGTGGCGATAGATCATTGGGATGATGCTCTCTTGGGTAGCATCTGATGTGGGATAGCCTAAAAAAAATAAAAAATCAAGCTTCCTTCCATTCATCAACAATAAATCACGTCCGACCGTGGTACATTATTCCCAAGATAGATAGTATAGTTGCTTATACTCTGCTCAGGAGGCGTGACTAATTGACATAGGACCAAAGCACGATCAATCTAAATGATGTTGATGAATGCCATTTTAGAGATCAGTAAACAACTAGCAATAATAAAGTAAATAGATAGATGGCAGAAATTAAATATACTCATGAATAATTACAAAGAGAAAAATATAAATGGAATAAAGGATAGCAAGAAACTAAGCTTGCAAGAAAATCCAAAAAAAGATAAGAAGAATTAAGAAACTATCTTGATTGAGACTCTTAATCTTTTAACCAAGCAAATCTATTGATAAAGAACTGGGTCTTTACCAATATCGGATATGAAAAAATAAGTAAAAATCAAAGATTAGTTGAGAAGGAACAAAAGTCCTTGTCAACGTTTAATCTGTAGAATAATAGATCACTCTTTCTTTCTCTGCATGATAGATGAAAATCTTGGAGGAGACAGATCTTCTTTTGGTGGAATAGGCTTATGTAGATAGATGATGAAGACGAATCGGGATCGTAGGAATACTGAATCTCAAGCAAATAAAGATTAAAGAGATAGAAAAAGGTGGGCCTCACACCCTCTCCTTGTCGGGTGATTTTGGATCTCACACTCTCTCCCTCTTGGAGCGATCAACATTAGAATTTGTGGAAATTGTAAAGTGATTCATTCATTCATTGTCTTGTTCATGAAAGATACATGGATTTATATAGGATCCTAGGGATCCTTTTTCTTTAGGAATCCTATTCTCTTTACAAGAAAAAATCAACCCTTCCAATAAAAAAGTAAAATATTATGTATTATTTTCCAAATACAATAATATATCATATCTATCTTTTATGGAATCATAGGAAAGAAATCAGCATTTTAACAAAATAAGTAAGAAATTAAGAACTCTTAAGAAATCCTAGGAAAGAAAAGAAACTTCGTGTGGGTGTTTGATGCTTGGCACAACTTGGCATAAGGATCCTTGGGTATGGCACATGCTGGCGTGTGTATTTTCTCCCTGAGCGTGTAGAGGGTGTTGGCTCCAAAGATGACGTAGAACAAGCTTGCTTCTTTATGATGATCTCTTTCCAAATAAGACTCAATCCAAAATAAACCCAAGTATGGTCCTATGGATCCAAAACTAAATACATCAAAAGAATTAATTGGTTAAATCAAAAGGACTGGAATAAAATAATTGAAGTAGAATTATTCTGATATGGCTTCTTCAATCTAAATTGAATCTAAATTATGTTGTCGACTTCTAGTGGCTCTAGTGTCTGCACCAGCATCTTTGCTCAACTAGATAGTCCTTTAAGAATAAGAGTCCAGATGGCCCTCCCTCTGCACTAATCTTGTTGGTGGAGAAATCGGATCATCATCAAAACTGCTAGAATGGTCACCTGAGATCTCTTTGGTGAGACTTCCAAAACAAAGTCCTGACTAGAGGTGAGTGGCTTTGGTGTGGACCTTTCAACGATCAAGTCAAAAATCTATCAACAAGAATGGACTACTCAAAAGTTAGATAGTTCGAGAAAGAGACGTATTTGGAGGATCTTATTTATAGATAGAGCTATAATAGATCTGTAATTGATTGTTATGAAGGAAAAAATCTTGTTTTCCCGATGCAGGTTCGTTCAGATCTGATTGGATCAAGAAGAATATTTTAAAATTTTTTTCTAAGATCCTAATCAAATCTGAGACTCTTCAAATCTGATCTTATTGATCTAATAAAAGAAAAATAAAATAAAATAAAATCTAATTTAATCATATCTTTATTATGGGTAATCCTATTATCCTGTGATGATCCCGATGTTTGCCTGAAGTTCTGAATGTAGCCATGCAAGCGCCTAGCTTCTACCGGTATCCACTCAGATAGGATCTAGAGATCTTCTCCTTCTCAATCTATTCTCCAAAAATCAGATCTAGATATGATCTTGAAGGTCTTCAAAATGGCTTTTGAAGATCAGTCGTTGTCTCTTGCAGCAGTGCTGCTTCTTCCTTTCCTGTCGCCTTTCTCTTGCTTGGATCGCACCTAACTTGTGCCCAAAGCCTCTTGGGCATGGAGAGGAGAGGGAGGACCAGAGGGTGGCATGGAGAAGGAGGAAGAGGGGCTCTGTGGCATGGGCTAAGGTAGAAGCTCTTTCAATCTAAGCGTAGATAGGATTTTTATAGACCCTGCTGCGCTATATAGAGCCACATCATCCTGGCCAATCATGGCCCTTTGTGCAATCAGATCTAAATCTGATTAATGGGATGACATCATCTGATCTAATCAGATTAGAGTCCCTCAAAACTCTCCTTAGATGGCACCAAGACTGGTCAAACAGGACTTCTTGGTGCCATCTAGGTTGATTTCCTAAAGCAACTGGAGTCCCATTTGTATGGGACTCCAATCCTTATCCACATGGGGTGCATGCCTCCCTAAGCATGCACCCTTTGTCTCTCTATCTTTTAGCAGGGGGATAAGGGTCAAAGTTCTCTCCTATCAGTGCATGACACATGGGCAGATGTCTAAGTGTCAAAGGTCAACATTTGACCAAAGTCTAAGGATAAGATTTAATAGATGATGGAAAATGGTAGGTGTTGTTTCAAATTTATCTCATAAATTAAGACAACCCTTTTCTGACCTGAACAAGCTCCACTCAGACCAAGTAAAGATTTTTGAGTGAGCCCAAACACATTTAGCTCAGTCGAGATAAGCTTTAATGATTGTTAAAGGAGAACATTAGGCTCCATCGTATGCTAGCATGATTTCCTCGAACCTAATTGAATCTTATTCAAATCAATTGAATTGGATTAGTCCAATTGATGATATCCATATCCAAATGCTTGTTTATGTGATCTAGTTAGATTCAGTTCCATATGGTAATGGGATATGTCGCGATCTTTATCATCGACATCATCGAAACACCTTTCGATGGATCAAAACTTTTTTGATTCAAACAACTAGTATGATCGATCATCCAAATCATTCTAATTGCTCCCAAAATCCACCAGTGACACCTAGTAGCATATGGTGGCAATCCATTAGAACTAAAAATGAACCTCTCGATGTAGTTACCTGTGTAATTAAGTTCCTCTATCTTGAGCCCCGACCGGATTAGGGTTAAGATGATCTTATCAAATCTTAATATCCATCATATGAATTAATCATTCGATTCAAGTCCAATATAAAAATCCTAATAGAAACTCTTTCTATTATTTCACTCTGCCATGTCCATGGGCTTATAGACTTGATTCTCATGATCATCATAGGGCTGCTCCTCATCTACCGAGGTAGATAGATCCCCTATTGGTGCAATCCAATTCCTACAATGAACATGCTATAGCCAACATACACTTCAAGGTTCCGAATAGCTAGGAGTTATGATGTAGTCAACCTATAACACCCTCAAGATGAACTACTGATGCACCTCAGATCAAAGAACCAGACACACTACCGTAGCTTCGAGCCAGTCATCGATGAGATGGTAGACTTTCTGATGACTGCTCGAGATGGTCATGCTCAGTACCCTCATTCTCTAATGAGTACCTGTACTCTCGCTCTGATGTCTCTACATCGTAGACTTAAGACTCATCTATCCTAAAGAAGCAATCACATACCAACCTTCTGGTTCAATCACCATCCTCATGATGATCCTATAGTCGGAAGCATTTTATGAGTTAATAATAAAAATTCATCTTAAATTTTCAATACTTGAAAATATGAACTATCATTACCATTAACTTAAGAAATGTATTACAGACACTTTCAAATACACACTACGATAGAAAATAATTCATTTTATTATTTATGATCAAAATTATAATTTTGTCCTTATAAACCTCTTTAGCACTACCTCTATGTACATCTTCTGTGAAAGACCTAGCATTCTATTTGGTCTATCTCTATAGATCTTGATTCCTAAAATGAAGGATGCTTCTTCTAGATCTTTCATGGAGAATTCTTTAGATAACCATATTTTAACTGTAGTTAATATGAAAATATCATTCCCAATAAGGAGGATATTATCCACGTACAGTATGAGAAAGACAATAGCGCTCCCATTGACCTTTTTAAAAATACATGGTTCCTCCTCATTTTTGATA
Source organism: Cocos nucifera (assembly GCA_006176705.1). Classification (NCBI taxonomy): domain Eukaryota; kingdom Viridiplantae; phylum Streptophyta; class Magnoliopsida; order Arecales; family Arecaceae; genus Cocos; species Cocos nucifera. The sequence goes on along the minus strand of QRFJ01005536.1, from coordinate 19,910 downwards.
AAATCAAATAATCTGATCACATCATTAAAATGAGTATTCCAGCTCCAAGATGCTTGCTTGAGTCCATATATGGACCTTTGCAGCTTGCATACTTTGTGATTAATATCATTAGATGTGAAACCTAACGACTATTTCATATAAATATCTTTCTTAAGGTATCCATTTAAGAATGCCATTTTCACATCCATTTGCCATATTGTATAATCGAAATAAGCTGCAATAGTAAGCAATGTGCGGATGGATTTTAGCATAACTATTGGCGAAAAGGTATCCTGATAGTCAATGCCTTCACATTAACTATACCCTTTTGCCATTAATCTAGCTTTGAATGTCTCCACATTTTCATCTACACCAATCTTTCTCTTGTAGATCTATTTACACCCAATAGGTATTATACCTTCTGGTGGATCTACCAAGGTCTAGACTTGGTTTGAGTGCATCGAGTCAATTTTTAACTTTATTGCCTCTAACCATTTTTTGGAGTCGATATCTAATATTGCCTCGTCATAGGTTTTGGGATCATCACCATGAATCCCATTACCTACGAAGAACATTTTCTCTATTTTCTCTGAAATAGTACCTAAGTATCTCTCAAGAGGATGAAAAATTCTTTTTGATCTATGAGGTGGAGGAGGTAGTGATTGTATTGGCTCAATCTAATTTGGTTCCATGGGGTCCTTAGCTCATTTCTCTTATGAGACTTTGTCTTCGAGCTTGATCTGCTTTTCAGTGCCGCTATCTTAAATAAACTATTTTTTAAAAAAAATGGCATGCTGACTCACAATCAGTCTTCTGGAATGTAGAAATAATATCCTAATGATTCTTTAGGATATCCTATAAATCGAGCTCTAAAAGACCTATAGTCTAACTTGTCCGCTTGTTATCTTTTGACATGAGTCGGATAACTCCAAATTCTGAGATGACTCAAACTTGGCTTGTTACCATGCCATATCTCATATGGTATGGTAGGAATGATTTTAGAGGAAATTCTATTCAATAAATATATAGCAGTTAATAGACTATGTCCCCAAAGAAAATCAAGAAGGTCTGTGAAGCTCATCATGGATCAGACTATATCTAATAGGGATCGATTCCTCCATTCTGAAATTTCGTTGAGTTGAGGTGTTCCAGGTGGAGTCCATTAAGAGACTATCCCATTTTGCCTGAGATAGTCCAAAAATTTTTGACTAAGGTATTCACCTCCTCGATCTGATCGAAGAACCTTAATGGATTTTCCAATTTGCTTTTCGACTTCATGTTTGAATTTTTTAAACTTTTCACAGGCTTCAGACTTGGATCTCATAAGTACACGTACCCATACCGAGATAAATCATCGGTAAAGATTATGAAATAATCAAAGTTGCCTCTAGTCAGTACATCAAATGAGCCGCATACATTAGTACGTACTAGGGCTAGTAGATCCGTGGCCCTTTCTCCATGTCCTACAAAAGGAAGCTTAGTCATGTTGCCATGAAGACATGATTCACAAATTGGATATGACTCGAAAGTCAATGGACTCAATAGTCTAATTTTTTCTAATTTGCTAATCCTATCTTCTGCTATATGACCTAGCCTTAGGTGCCATAGATACCTATCATTTGGACTATCCCTGGGTCATTTTGATCTTATGGCATTCACATTTTACTCGATATTAAAGAAAGATACATCAATATGTAACTAGTAGAGACCGTAATGAGGAAACCACTTGCAATTTTATTTTTTCATAAAGAATATTACAATGATCCTTAAGAAAACTAATTACATAGCCTTCTTGTGCGAAACATGAAACAGAAATCAAATTCTTGTTTACAGCAGGCACATAATAACAATCCCTAAGTACTAAATCTAATTCAAATGGTAGTCAAAGAGGGTAGGTTTCCACAGCCACAGTAGCAATCCTTGCTCTATTTTTGACATGTAGGATTATCTCACCATCCCTTAGCCTTCTGCTATTCTTAAGATCCAATATGAAAGTGCACAAATGAGCACTAGAACCAGAGTCAAACATCCAACTAGATGTAGAAGAAATTGTAAGGTTAGATTCAATAACGAGCATACCTCTAGAAGGACCTGTCTCCTTCTTATTCTTCAAGGTGGCCAGGTATGTAGGGCAATTTTGCTTTCAGTGGCTGTCAATATTATAATAAAAATACTTTTCTTTGTCAGCGGTCTTCTTTTTCAGCTCTGACTTTCTTTTCTTTTTACCTTTCACCTTCTATCTTTTCACAGACTTCTTCTTATTTCCAAAAGACTTTCTCTTAGAAGAAGTTCATTTTATAGCAAGTACTGAGCCTTTAGAATCTTTCATAGAAAGCTCAGCAGTAACCAGCATATTCATAAGCTTGGTCATAGTATTTTGAAGTTTATGCATATGGTAGTTCATGATGAACTACCCATATGCATCAGTCAAGGATTGCAGTATTATTTCATTCTACAGATCTTGGTCTAACTTTACTCCGAGCTTCTCAAGCTCTTTCAAGTCCTTGATCATCATAAAATAATGATCTTGGACTAACCATCCATCATGCATTTTAGTCTTAAATAGTCATTTAGTGATCTGATATTTGGCTGTGCGACTCTGTTCACCAAACAACTCTTGCAGGTGAGCCAACATTTAGTGGACAGTCTCGATATCTTCATGTTGGCATTGAAGTTCATCAGACATCAAGACCAATATGTAGTATCTGACTTTGTTATCTTCATTCGTCCATTTATCAAGAGACACTCTCCATTCAGCAGACAGATGGGCTGGTAAGGTGGGGGGATCTATTAGATATATGCATCCTAGAAGCTAGAATTGGCTGACATTTATTATACACTTTTAAGGATAAAATTATAATTTTAATTATAAATAATAAAATAGATTATTTTCTATCATAATGTGTATTTAGTGTCTGTGATACATCCCTTGAGTTAATGATAATAATAATTCTTATTTTCAAGAGTTGAAAATTTAAGACATGAATTTTCGTTATTAACTCATAAAATGCTTTCGACCGTAGGATCATCATGAGGATGGTGATTGATTCAGAAGGTTGGTGTACAATCGCTTCTTTATAGTAGATAAGTCTTAAGTCTACGGTGTAGAGACATCAGAGTGAGAGTACAGATACTCGTTAGAGAATGAGGGCACTGAGCGTGACCACCTCAAGCAGTCATAAGAAATTCTACCTTCTCGTCATTGACTAGCTCGAAGCTATAGTGGTATATCTGGTTCTTTGACCTGAGATGTATCGATAGTTCACCTTGAGGGTGTTATAGTTTGATTACACCATGACTCGATCTCCTAGCCATTTAGAATCCTAAGGTGTATATTGGCTATAGCATGTTCATTGTAGGAATTGGATTGCACCAAGGGAATCTATCTACCTTGGTAGAAGAGGAGCAGCCCTATGATGATCATGAGAATTAAGTCCATAAGCCCATGGCCATGGCAGAGTGAAATAATAGAAAGAGTTTCTATTAAGGTTTTCGTATCGAACTTAAATTAAATTAATAAATCATATGATAGAAATTAGGATTTGATGAGTTCACCTTAACCCTAATCTGATCGGGGCTCAAGATAGAAAAACTTAATCACACAGGTAACTACACGAAGAGATTCATTTTCAATTTTAATGGGTTGCCACCATATACTGCTAGGTATCATAGGTGGATTTTAGGAGCAATTAGAATGATTTGGATGATCGATCATTCTAGTTGTCTGAATCAGAAAAGTTCTGATCCATCGGAAGATGTTTCGATGATATCAGAGATAGAGATCGCGACATATCTCATTATCATACGTAACTAAATCTAACTAGATCATACAAATAAGAGTTTGAATCTGGATATCATCAATTGGACTAACCCAGTTCAATTGATTTGAATTAGATTCAATTAGGTTCAAGGAATTATGCTAGTACATGATTGAGCCTAATGTTCTCCTTCTACAATCATCAAAAGTTATCTTGACTGAGCCAAATATGTTTGTGCTCACTCAAGTACCTTTACTTGGTCTGACTAGAGCTTGTTCAGGTTAGAAAAGAGTTGTCTTAATTTATGAGATAAATTTAAGATAACACCTGCCATTTTCCACCACCTGCTAATTCTTGTCTTTTGACTTTGGTCAAACATTGACCTTTGACACTTAGACATCTGCCCATGTGTCATGCACCCATAGGAGAGTAGATAGGAGCTTATCTCTTTGCTAGAAAAAGAAAAGAAGGGGGCACACGCCTCCCTAGGCATGCACCCAAGGATAGGGATGCCTAGAGTCCCATACAAATGGGACTCTAGGTTGCTTCTTGGAATAAAACTAGGTGGCACCAAAGGACTGTGCTTTGACCAATCTTGATGCCACCTAAGGGTGTTGGAGAGGGGCTTTCATCTATTTGGATCAGATGATATCATCCCACCAATTAGATTTAGATCTGATTGTACGAAGAGACATGATTGGCCGGGATGATGTGGCACTGCATGGCACAGTAGGGTCAATATAAACCCTATCTAGGCCTAGCTTTAGAGGAGTTCTCCCTTTGCCCATGCCACATTACTCTCTCCCTCTCTCCTCTAGGCCTTCCTCAGATCCTCTCTCTCCTCTCCATGCTTGAGAGGCTTTGGGCTCAAGTTTGGTGCGATCCAGGTAAGAGAAAGGCGATAAGAAAGGAAGAAGGCAGCACTGCTGCAAAAGATGACATCAAATCTTCAAAAGATGTTTTGAAGATCTTCAAGATCAGATCCAAATATGATCTTTGGAGGATAGATCGAGAAGGAGGAGATATCCAGATTCTATCTGAGTGGATACCAGTAGAGGTTAGGCGATTGCATGGCTGCATCCAGAACCTCAGACAATCAGCAGGATCATCACAGGATAATTAGATTACCTAAGAATAAGGTATAAATTAAATCTAATTTAATTTATTTTAATTTAATTTAATTTTATTAGATCTATCAAATCAGATCTAAAAAGTATCAGATTTGATTTAGATCTAAGAGAAAAATATTTTAAAATATTTTTTTTGATTAAATCAGATCTGAACAAACCTAATCTGAGAAACAAATTTTTTTCTTCAACTGGTATCAGAGCCAGGTGAAGAAAAATTCTGATTTCTCGAGATCAGATTCGTTCAGATCTGATTTGATCGAGAGGCATATTTCAAAAATTTTTTCTTAGATCCTAATCAGATCTAACATTTTTTAGATCTAATTTTATGATCTGATAAATAAGAAAATTAAATTAAATCTAAATTAGTTTTACCTTGATATGGGTAATTCGATTATCCATTGATGATCTTGCTGATTACTTGAAGTTCTGGATCTAGCCATGAAAGCATCTGACCTCTACCAGTATTCACTCAGACTGGATCAGAAGATCTTTTTCTTTTTTATCTCATCTCCAAAAATTAGATTTAAATTTGATTTAGAGAATCTTCAAAACTTCTTCGAAGATCAGCAGTCGTCTCTGCAGCAGTGCTGCCTTCTTCCTTTCTCGTCAGCCTTTTCTTGCCTGAATCGCACTAATCTGAAGCCCAATTATCTTTGGGCATGGAGAGGAGAGAGATGGCCTAAAGGTGGCATGGAGAAAGAAGAGGGACAGCCTTAGGGCATGGCTAGGAGAGAGGTCTCTTAAAGTTGGGCACAGACAGGTCTTTATATAGACCCTGCTACGCCATGCAGTGCCACATCACCCCGACTAATCACGTTGCTTCATTTAATCAGATCAAAATTTGATTGGTGGATGACATCATCTGATCCAATCAGATGAGAGACCCATAGATTCATCCTAAGGTGGCACCTAAGACTGGTCAAAGTCTATAGGTGAGGGTCACCTAGTTTGAATCCAAGAAGCAACCTGGAGTCCCATCCGTATGGGACTCCAGGCATCCCTATCCATGGGCGCACGCCATCCTAGGCATGCACCCCCTTCTTTCCAATTTCTAGGGAGGGGACAAGCCCCTATCTGCTCTCCAATAAGTGCATGACACATGGGCAGATGTCCAAGGGTCAAAGGTCAATGTTTGACCAAAGTCAAAGGACAAGAATTAGCAGGTGATGAAAAATGGCAGGTGTTGTCTCAAATTTATCTCATAAATTAAGACAACCCTTTTCTGACTTGGACAAGCTCCAGTCAGACCAGGTAAAGGTACCTGAGTGAGCACAAACTCATTTGGCTCAGTCGAGACAACTTTTAATGATAGAAAAAGGAGAATGTTAGGCTCAATCGTGTGCTAGCACGATTTTCTTGAACCTAATTGAATCTAATTCAAATCAATTGAACTGGATTAGTCCAATTGATGATATCCAGATCCAAACCCTTATTTGTGTGATCCAGTTAGGTTCAGTTCTATATGGTAATGGGATATGTCATGATCTCTATCATCGACATCATCGAAACTCCTTTCGATGGATCAGAACTCTTCTGATTCAGACAACTAGAATGATCGATCATCTAAATCATTCTAATTGCTCCCAAAATCCACCAGTGACACCTAGCAGTATATGGTGGCAACCCATCAAAACTGAAAAATGAACCTCTCGGTGCAGCTACTTGTGTGATTAAGTTCTTCTATCTTGAGCCCCGATCAGATTAGGGTTAAGGTGAACTCGTCAAACCCTAATTTCTATCATATGATTTAATCATTCGATTCAAGTCCGATGTGAAAATCTTAATAGAAACTCTTTCTATTATTTCACTCTGCCATGGCCATGGGCTTATGGACTTGATTCTCATGATCATCATAGGGCTGCTCCTCATCCACCGAGGTAGATAGATTCCCTTGGTGCAATCCAATTCCTACAATGAACATGCTATAGCCAACATACACCTCAGGATTTCGAATGGCTAGGAGATCGAGTCATGGTGTAGTCAAACTATAACACCCTCAAGGTGAACTGTCGATGCACCTCAGGTCAAAGAACCAGACACACCACTGCAGCTTCGAGTCAGTCATCGACGAGAAGGTAGACTTCCTTATGACTACTCGAGGTGGTCACGCTCAGTGCCCTCATTCTCTAACGAGTACCTATACTCTCGCTCCGGTGTCTCTACACCATAGACTCAAGACTCATCTACTATAAAGAAGCGATTGTACACCAACCTTCCGGATCAATCACCATCCTCATGATGATCCTACGGTCAGGAGCATTTTATGAGTTAATAATGAAAATTCTTGTCTTAAATTTTCAACTCTTGAAAATAAGAATTATCATTACCATTAACTCAAGGGATGTATCACAGACACTAAATACACATTGTGATAGAAAATAATCTATTTTATTATTTATAGTCAAAATTATAATTTTGCCCCTAGAAGTGTATTACAAGTGTCAGCCAATTCTGGCTTCTAGGGCACACATATCTAACAAACTCCCACTTGACCTAAAGCCAATTGGCTACAAATCTAAGTCCCATCTTCTCAAGGTGGGCTTCGATCTTCTGCTGGCCCAATGGCTTTGTAAGTGGATCCACTGCATTATCTGCGGAGTCGACTCTCTTGACCTCGACGTAATCCCTTCTCGAGGTAATCGCGGATGAGGTGGTATCGCCGCTCGATGTGCTTGGAATTTCTGGTGAGACCTCGGCTCCTTAGCAAGGGCTATGGCGCCATTGTTATCGCAGTATAGAGGAATGGCATCTGATGGCATCACTCCGATCTCTGCGGCAAACTTTCTTGTACCAGAATGCCTCCTTTGCAGCTTCTGACGCAGCGATGTATTCTGCTTCCATGGTGGAATCTGCTATCACTATCTGCTTGAAACTTTTTCCAACTGACAGCTCCACCATTACACACAAAATAGACTTTCCAGATGTCGACTTTCGATCATCTACATCGGACATAAAATCCGAGTCTGTATACCCTTGACTTGGAGTTCTCCATTACCAAAGATCAGACAACATATATCCTTAGTTCTTCTTAAGTACTTAAGGATACATTTCACAGAAGTCCAGTGTTCTTCATCTGGATTCGACTGATATCTGCTCGTGACACTCACAGCATGGGCTATATCAGGTCGTGTACATAACATGGCATACATGAGGCTCCCTATTGCTGAAGCATAAGGGATCTTGCTCATGCGTTCTATTTCCTCAGGTGTGCTAGGGCACATCTTCTTGGAAAGATGAATGCCATGTCTGAAGGGTACTAAACCCCTCTTAGAGTTTTCCATACTAAACCTCTTTAGTACTTCCTCTATGTACATCTTCTGTGAAAGTCCTAGCATCCTATTCGGTCTATCTCTATAGACCTTAATTCCTAGAATAAAGGATGCTTCTCCTAGGTCTTTCATGGAGAATTCTTTAGATAACCACATTTTAACTATGGTCAACATGGAAATATCATTCCCAATAAGGAGGATGTCATCCACGTACAATACGAGGAAGACAACAGCGCTCCCACTGACCTTTTTGAAGATACATGGCTCCTTCTCATTCTTTGATGAAACTAAACATTTTGATCACATCATTAAAATGAGTATTCCAGCTCCGAGATGCTTGCTTAAGTCCATATATGGACCTTTGCAGCTTGCATACCTTGTGATCATCATCACTGGATGTGAAACCTAGCAGGCTTGTTCCATATAGATATCTTCCTCAAGATATCCATTTAAGAATGTCCATTTTCACATGTCCATTTGCCATATTTCATAATCGAAATAGGCTGCAATAGCAAGCAATGTGCGGATGGATTTTAGCATAGCTACTGGCGAAAAGGTATCCTGATAGTCAATGCCTTCGCATTGACTATAACCTTTTGCCACTAATCTAGCCTTGAATGTCTCCACATTTCCATCTGCACCAATCTTTCTCTTGTAAGATCCATTTACACCCAATAGGTACTATACCTTCTGGTGGATCTACCAAGGTCCAGACTTGGTTTGAGTGCATCGAGTCAATTTCTGACTTCATTGCCTCTAACCATTTCTCAGAGTCGATATCTGATATCGCCTCGTTATAGGTTTTGGGATCATCACCATGAACCCCATTACCTATGAGGAACATTTTCTCTACATCCTCTGAAATAATACCTAAGTACCTTTCAGGAGGGATGAAAAACTCTTTTCGATCTACGAGGTGGAGGAGGTAGTGTTCTTATTGGCTCAACCTGATTTGGTTCCATTTGGTCCTTAGCTCGTTGCTCTTGTGAGACTTTCTCATCAAGCTTAATCTGCTTTCCAATGCCGCTATCTTGAATAAACTATTTTTCAAGAAAGATGGCATGTCGACTCACAATCACATTGTGATCTTCTGGAATGTAGAAATAGTATCCTAATGACTCTTTAGGATATCCTATGAATCGAGCTCTAAAGGACCTAAAGTCTAACTTGTCCGCTTGTTGTCTTTTGACATGAGCCGGACAATCCCAAATTCTGAGATGACTCAGACTTGGTTTCTTACCATGCCATATCTCATACGGTGTGGTAGGAACGATTTTAGAAGGGAACCCTATTCAGTAGATATATTGAAGTTAACAATGACAGTGTCCCCAAAGAAAATCAGGGAGGTCTGTGAAGCTCATCATGGATCGGACCATATCCAATAGAGTCCGATTTCTCCATTCTGAAACCCCGTTGAGTTGAGGTGTTCCTGGTGGAGTCCATTGAGAGACTATGCCATTTTCCTTGAGATAGTCTAGGAATTTCCGGCTAAGGTATTCACCTCCTCGATCTGATCGAAGAACCTTAATGGGTTTTCTAGTTTATTTTTCTACTTCATGTCTGAATTCTTTGAACTTTTCAAAAGCTTCAGACTTGTGTCTCATAAGATACACATACCCATACCTAGACAGATCATCGATAAAGGTTATGAAGTAGACAAAATTGCCTCTAGCCGGCACATCAAATGGGCCGCACACATCAGTATGTACTAGGGCAAGGAGATCTGTGGCCCTTTCCCCATGTCCTAACAAAAGGAAGCTTTAGTCATTTTGCCATTGAAGACAGGATTCACAAATTGGATATGACTCAAAAGTCAATGGACTCAATAGCCTGATTTTTCTCCAATTTGTTAATCCTATCTTCTGCTATATGACCTAATCTTAGGTGCCATAGATACCTATCATTTGGACTATCCCTAGGTCATTTTGATTTTATGGCATTCATATTTTGCTCAATATTAAAAATAGATACATCAATATGTAACTGATAAAGATTGTTAATAAGAAAATCCACTTTGCAATTTTATTTCTTTCATAAAGAATGTTACAATGGTCCTTAAAGAAAACTAATTACATAGCCTTCTAATGCTAAGGCATGAAAATAGAAATCAAATTTCCTGCTTGCTGCAGGCACATAATAACAGTCTTTTAATAACTAAGTCTAAACCAGATGGTAATCGAAGAGGGTATGTTCCCACGGCCATGCAGCAACTCTTGCTCCATTTTCGATGCGTAGGATCATCTCACCATCCCTCAGCCTCCTGCTATCCTCAAGACCCTGCATGGAAAGTGCACAAATGAGCACTAGAACCAGAGTCAAGCACCCAACTGGATGCAGAAGAAACCGTAAGGTTAGACTCAATAACGAGCATACCTCCAGAAGGACCTTCCTTCTTATTCTTCAGGATGGCCAGGTAAGTAGGGCAGTTCCACTTCCAATGGCCGTCATTGTTGCAATGAAAATACTTTTCTTTATCAGCGGCCTTCTTTTTCAGCTCTGCCTTTTTCTTCTTTCCTCCTTCCACTTTTTCGCAGACTTCTTCTTTTTCTTTTCCAAAAGACTTTCTCTTTGGAAGAAGTCCATTTCCATAGCAAGTACTGAGCCTTTAGAACCTTTCATAGAAAGCTCAGCGTGAACCAGCATATTCATTAAGTTCGGCAAGGAATTTTGAAGTTTATGCATATGGTAGTTCATGATGAACTGCCCATATGCATCAGTCAAGGATTGTAGAATTATATCATTCTGCAGATCCAAGTCTAACTTCACACCGAGCTTCTCAAGCTCTTCCAAGTCCTTGATCATCATCAGACAGTGATCTTGGACTGACTGCCCATCACATATTTAGCCTTAAAAAGTCTTTTCGTGACTTGATACTTTGGCTGCGCGACTCTGTTCACCAAACATCTCCTGCAGGTGAGAACATTTGGCGAGCAGTCCCGATATCTTCATGTTGGCTGGAGCTCATCAGACATCGAGCCCAACATGAATACTGATTTGTTATCTCATCTATCATTTTTGAGAGATACTCTCTGGATGACGGCTGGTAAGATGGAGGATTCTATCCAACACATGAGTTAACTGTTAGATATATGTGCCCTAGAAGCCAGAATTGGCTGACACTTGTAATACACTTCTAGGGGCAAAATTATAATTTTGACTATAAATCAATAAAATGGATTATTTTCTATCACATATGTGTATTTAGTGTCTGTGATACATCCTTTGAGTTAATGGTAATGATAATTCATATTTTCAAGAGTTGAAAATTTAAGACATGAATTTTCATTATTAACTCATAAAATGCTCCGACCATAGGATCATCATGAGGATGGTGATTGATCTGAAGGTTGGTATACAAAAGCTTCTTCATAGTAGATGAGTCTTGAGTCTACGGTGTAGAGACACTAGAGTGAGAGTATAGGTACTCGTTAGAGAACAAGGGCAATGAGCGTGACCACCACGAGCAGTTATAAGGAAGTCTACCTTCTCATCGATGACTGACTCGAAGCTGCAGTGGTGTGTCTGGTTCTTTGACCTGAGGTGCATCGACAGTTCACCTTGAGGGTGTTATAGTTTGACTACACCATGACTTGGTCTCCTAGCCATTCGGAATCCTAAGGTGTATGTTGGCTATAGCATGTTCATTGTAGGAATTGGATTGCACCAAGGGAATCTATCTACCTCGGTGGATGAGGAGCAGCCCTATGATAATCATGAGAATCAAGTCCATAAGCCCATGGCCATGGCAGAGTGAAATAATAGAAAGAGTTTCTATTAAGATTTTCACATCGGACTTGAATCGAATGATTAAATCATATGATAGAAATTAGGGTTTGACGAGTTCACCTTAACCCTAATCTGATCGGGGCTCAAGATAGAAGAACTTAATCACACAAGTAGCTGCACCAAGAGGTTCATTTTTAGTTTTGATGGGTTGCCACCATATACTGCTAGGTGTCACTGGTGGATTTTGGGAGCAATTAGAATGATTTAGATGATCGATCATTCTAGTTGTTGAATCAGAAGAGTTCTGATCCATCGAAAGGAGTTTCGATGATGTCGATGATAGAGATCATGACATATCCCATTACCATACAGAACTGAACCTAACTGGGTCACACAAATAAGGGTTTGGATCTGGATATCATCAATTGAACTAACCAGTTCAATTGATTTGAATGAGATTCAATTAGGTTCAAGAAAATCGTGCTAGCACTCGATTGAACCTAACGTTCTTCTTTTACTATCATAAATAAGTTGTCCTGACTGAGCCAAAGGAGTTTGTGCTCAATCAGAGGCCTTCATAGGTCTGACTGGAGGCTTGTCCAAGTCAGAAAAGGTTGTCTTAATTTATGAGATAAATTTGAGACATTACCTGCCATTTTTGGTCACCTGCTAATTCTTGTTCTTTTGACTTTGGTCAAAAGTCTGACCTTTGACTGGTCAAACTTGACCATTGACCCTTTGACTTTTGACCACATGTCATGCACCTATTGGAGAGCTGGTAGGGGGCTTGTCCCCTTGCTAGAACCTGGCAAAGGAAGAAGGGGTGCATGCCTAAGGAAGGTGTGCGCCCAAGGAGGAGGGATGCCTAGGAGTCCATATGATGGACAAGGACTCCAAGTTGCTTCTTGGATTCCAAACTAGAGTGGCTACTAAGAACTCAGCTTTGACCAATCTTAGGCACCACCTAAGGAGTGAATTGGAGAGGAGCTCTCATCTAATTAGATCAAATGATGTCATCCCACCAATCAGATTTAGATCTGATTGCACAAAAGGGTTGTGATTGGTTGAGGGATGATGTGGCACTGCATGGCATCAGCAGGGTCTATAAAAAGACCCTATCTGTGCCCAACCTTTTGAAAAGTTCTCCATTAGCCCATGCCATATTAGGCTGCCTCTCCCTATCTTCCTCCATGCCTATTTCAGATCCTCTCTCTCTTCTCCATGCCCAAGAGGTTTTGGGCTCCAATTTGGTGCGATCCAGGCAAGAGAAAGGCGACAAGAAAGGAAGAAGGCAGTACTGCTGCAAGAGGCAACATCGAATCTTCAAAAGATTATTTTGAAGATCCTTCAAGATCAGATTTAGATCTGATCTTTAGAGGATAGATCGAGAAGAAGAGGATCTCCAGATCCACCCGAGTGGATACCGGTAGAGGCCAGGCGCTTGCATGGCTAGGTATCCAAAACTTTAGGCAATCAGCAGGATCATCATAGGGTAATTATATTACCCAACATTAAGGTATAAATTAAATTAAATTTAATTTATTTTAATTTAATTTTATTTTATTAGATCTATCAAATCAAATCTGAAAAGTATCAAATTTATTTTAGATCTAAGAGAAAAGTTTTTTGAAATATTCCTCTAGATCAAATCAGATCTAAATGAATCTGATCCGAGAAATATCAGGATTTTTCCTTCAACTGGTATCAGAGCCAGGTTCCCATAAATTATTTAGATCTAATTTAAATTTATTTTTGATCTAATAATTAGATAATTTTAGATATCACATGAGATATGATTAGATCTAAAATTAAAAAAATTAAAATTAAATAATTTAGATCTAAGTTCTACAAGATGCATGACTAGTTGTAGAATAGAATTATTCTATGTATAGTCTTGCATGATCATAATTTAATTTGATTAAGTTATAATTTTAGATTAATTTATTTACTATTTTTTAATATTATAAATATTATAATAAGATCTAAAAAATAGAAAATAAAATTATTTAATTTTTGGTTCATATGAGATATGATGAATGCATGTTTAGACTAGTTGTAGAATAGTTCTACATAATTATCTAGAATAGAATTTATTTTAATGTGATCAATTTAAATTTAATTTTTTAGATAATTATGAGATAATTTAGATCTAAAAATATGCATGATATGATACATGAGATGTAATGCAAAACATGTTTATAGTTAGATTAATTTTATATATGAGATGTATGATGTAGATCTAACTAATTTTGTAGTCTTTTATATTTCTGATTGAGGCATTCCCCTTGGCCGTTTGGTCAGAAGAATAAAGTATGGTTTAAATACTCTCTCCTTCCATTCGATGGAGTGTTCTTATAATGTGTAAAGGTGCAGCACGTTCATCCTTAATAAAAAATCAAGAACTTACTTTCTGCAAAACCCTAGATCCTGAAACCCTAGGATTTTATTTACATGTTTTGTTTGTGAACCCTAAACTTAATTAAGAATTAAGATTATGAAATATACATTAGGTTTAAAATTGAGAATTTCAGATCTAAGATATATTCATAAAATTGGGTTCGGGCTTGGGTAGCTCAATTAGGTCTAAGCGGTTGATCAAACCAAATCAAGAGTTGGTTAGATGGGATCAAGAGTGCTTAAATTGACCAGCCTAATAGGATTAAGTCTTGGTCAAGATCGAGTCACATGAGTGATCGATCAAGCTAAGACCTAATTAGGCTCAGTGGTTAGAGTCTGGATTGTAGGCTAATCTGATTGGTTCTAGCTCAACAATTTGGTGTCTAAGGTAAGTTTGGCAGATACGATTGACTGATTTTTAATTAGGAGCTACTCGACTCGAATGCGTTCTTATCGAGTTAATGGCATATCCCTTCCACCGATCTCACTTACCTAGCCATATTTGTTGGCTCAGTCCTAATCTATGGTGGCCAATAATCCAAGCTAACCCATGCTACTAGGTTAGTCATAATGGTTATGACTATGTCAAGTCTAGTTTAAAGAGACCTAAATCAAATATCTCTAAGAAAAGATTAAGTCTAAGGTCTTCCACAATTGTAGATGTGTGGGCTCTTTTCGGGGTTGATTGTTCTCAATTGGTTACAGTGGTTCAGTTGTACTAAAAAGATGCAACCATGTCTATTAAGCATTGGATGCTACGGGCTGGAGGATGGATTGGGCTCAATATTTTGGATATGGTAAGAGACTCAATTAGGAATCCAATTTGTGCAAATGGTGGATCTTACTTAACTAAGGAGTGGATCAATATTTTGGGCACGATGAGATTTATGAATTAGAGATCAAGTTTGGGTGCACCATGATTAGAAAATTATTGAACAAGAGTTGTTCACTTATTGGCTAACCCATCATCAACAACTATTAGATGAGGTGATGAGTCAGTTGGTGGGACCGCACCATCTACTAGAAATCATTAATCGTGGAGATTTTCTCATCTCTACAAAGAAAGTGTAGGGATCCAAAAAAATAGTGAAAGCTAATTTATTTAAAAATAAAAATTTTAAATAAATTGGTCAAGTCTTAATTATAATATCTAACTAGAAACTTTGACTCTCTAAAGAAAAATGTCTACTTCCAATCCACTAGCATGTATCCTTGACACCCATAGACTGATCGGACCCAATTACAAGGATTGGCTTTGGAACTTCAAAATTATTTTGGATTTTGAGAAGTTAACTCATGTATTGGATCAAGACCTCCCCACCTTACCAGCCCATCCATCAACTAAATAGAGAGCGTCTCTTGACAAGTGGACGGACGAAGATAATAAGGCCAGATATTATATGTTGGGCTCGATGTCTAATGAGCTTCAGCACCAACATGAAGATATCAAGACTAACCGCCTAATGTTGGATCACCTACAAGAGATGTTTGGTAAACAGAGTCGCGCAGCCAAGTATCAAGTCACTAAATGACTGTTCAAGGCTAAAATGCATGATGAGCAGTCAGTTCAAGATCATTGTCTGATGATGATCAAGGATTTGAAAGAGCTTGAGAAGCTCGATGTGAAGTTGGACCTGGATCTGCAGAATGATATAATTCTGCAATCCTAGACTGATGCATATGGGCAGTTCATCATGAACTACCATATGCATAAACTTCAAAATTCTCTGGCTGAGCTTATGAACATGCTGGTTACTGTCGAGATTTCTATGAAAGGTTCTAAAGGCTTAGTGCTTGCTATGGAATGGACTTCTTCTAAGAGAAAGTCTTTTAGAAAGAAGAAGAAGTCTATGAAAAAATAGAAGATGGAAGAAGGGAAGAAGAAAAAGGCAGAGCTAAAGAAGAAGGCCGCTGATAAAGAAAAGTATTTTCATTGCAACACTGACGGCCACTAAAAGCAGAACTGCCCTACTTACTTGGCCATCCCGAAGAATAAGAAGGAGGCAGGTCCTTCTGGAGGTATGCTCATTATTAAGTCTAATCTTACGATTTCTTCTGCATCCAGTTGGGTGCTTGACTCTGGTTCTAGTGCTCATTTATGCACTTTCATGCAGGATCTTGAGGATAGCAAAAGGCTGAGGGATGGTGAGATGATCCTATACGTTGGAAATGGAGCAAGAGTTGCTGCTGTGGTCATGAAAACATACCCTCTTTGACTATCATTTGGTTTTGACTTAGTATTAAAAGATTGTTATTATATGCCTACAGCAAGCAGAAATTTGATTTCTATTTCATGCCTAGCACTAGAAGGCTATGTAATTAGTTTTCTTAAGGACCATTGTAACATTCTTTATGAAAGAAATAAAATTGCAAGTGATTTTCTTATTAACGATCTTTACCAGTTACATATTGATGTATCTATTTTTAATATCGAGCAAAATGTGAATGCCATAAAATAACCTAGAGATAGTCTAAATGATAGGTCCTGAAGAATAAGAAGAAGAGAGGTCCTTCTGGACGTATGCTCGTTATTGAATCTAACCTTATGATTTCTTCTACATCCAGTTGGGTGCTTGACTCTGGCTCTAGTGCTCATTTGTGCACTTCTATGCTGGGTCTTGAGGATAGTAGGAGGCTGAGGGATGGTGAGATGATACTACATGTTGGAAATGGAGCAAGAGTTGCTATCATGGCCGTGGGAACATACCCTCTTCGACTACCATCTGGTTTAGACTTAGTATTAAAAGATTGTTATTATGTGCCTATAGCAAGCAGGAATTTGATTTCTATTTCATGCCTAGCACTAGAAGGCTATGTAATTAGTTTTCTTAAGGACCATTGTAACATTCTTTATGAAAGAAATAAAATTGCAAGTGGTTTTCTTATTAACGATCTTTACCAGTTACATATTGATGTATCTATTTTTAATATCGAGCAAAATGTAAATGCCATGAAATGACCTAGGGATAGTCTAAATGATAGGTATCTATGGCACCTAAGACTAGGTCATATAGCAGAAGATAGGGTTAATAAATTGAAAAAAAATTGGGCTATTGAGTCCATTGACTTCTGAGTCATATCCAATTTATGAATCTTATTTTCATGGCAAAATGACTAAGCTCTCTTTTGTAGGACATGGGGAAAGGGCCACGGATCTTCTTGCCCTAGTACATACTAATGTGTGTGGCCCATTTGATGTGCCGGCTAGAGGCAACTTTGTCTACTTCATAATCTTTACCGATGATTTATCTAGGTATGGATATGTGTATCTTATGAGACACAAGTCTGAAGCTTTTGAAAAGTTCAAGGAATTCAGACATGAAGTAGAAAAGCAAATTGGAAAACCCATTAAGATTCTTCAATCAGATCGAGGAGGTGAATACCTTAGTCAGAAATTCCTGAACTATCTCAAGAAAAATGGCATAGTCTCTCAATGGACTCCACCTGTAACATCTCAACTCAACAGAATTTTAGAACGGAGGAACCAAACCACTATTAGATATGTCTTGATCCTTGATGAAGCTTCATAGATCTTTCTGTTTTTTTGGGGACAGTTTTAAACTGCCAATATATCTTTACTGAATTTAGGGTTTCTTCTAAAATCATTCCTCCACACCATATGAGATCATGGCATCAGGGTAAATAAGATCTGATTTCATCGGTAACATTTTGGTGTTTCCGGCTCATGTCAAAAGAGAACAAGCAGACAAGTTTAGACTTTAGATCCTTTAGAGCTTGATTCTAGTTATCCTCAAAGGATATTATTTCTACATTCCAAAAGATCACAATGTGATTGGTGAGTCACATGCCATCTTCTTGAAAAGATAAGTTCATTCAAGATATCGACATTAGAAAGCAGATCAAGTGTGAAAGAGAAAGTCTCACAAGAGCAACGATGCTTAAGAAACTAAATGGAACCAAATCAGGTTGAGCCAATACTACAATCACTTACCTTCTCACCTCGTTAGAGTGTGAAAAGGAATTTTTCATCCCCTGAGAGATACTTAGGATTATTTATGAGAAAATAGAGAAATGTTCCTTCATAGGTAATGGGGTTTATTGGTGATGATCCCAAAACCTATGACGAGGGTGAATCAGATATCGGACTCGAGAAATGCGTTAGGAGGCAATGACGTCAGAAATTGACTCGATGTACTCAAACCAAATTTGGACCCTTGGTAGATCCATCAGAAGCATATACCTATCTGTGGTAAATGAATTACAGAGAAAGCATTGTGCAGATGAAAATGTGGAGACATTCAAAGCTAGATTAATTAGTGGCAAAAGGTAAGTCAATGTGAAGCATTGGACAATCAGAATATCTTTTTGGCGAGTAAGCCATGCTAAAAATCCATCTGCACAATTACTTGCTATTGCAGCCTATTTTGATATAAAAATATGGCAAATGGACGTAAAAATGGCATTCTTTAAATGGATATCTTGAGGAAGATATCTATATGGAAAACACGCTAGTTCACATCCATGATATTATACAACAGAAGTATGCAAGCCTGCAAAGGTTCCATATATGGATTTAGGTAAGCATCTCGGATTGGAATACTTGTTTTAATGGATGTGATTAAAATTATTTGGTTTCATCAAAAATGAGAAAAGACCATAGTTCTTCAAAAAGATCAGTGGGAGCGCTGGTATCTTCCTCGTATCTGTACGTGGATGATTATCACTCCTTATTGGGAATAGTATTCTCATATATAAGTTAAATATGGTTATCCAAAGGAATCTCCATGAAAGAGCTAGGAAGAAGCATCCTATATTCCAGAAATTAAGGGGGTCTATAAGAGTGTAGATATTTGCCCTAGACCAGAATTGCTAACACTGAATACACTTGCTAGGGCAAAATTTATAATTTGACTAAAAATCAATAAAATGAGGTTATTTTCTATCACATATGTATATTTAGTCGTCTATGATACCCAGTCCTTTGAGTTAATGATAAGATAATGTCTATTTTTCAAGAGTTTGAAATTTAAGACATGAATAATCATATTTAACTGCAAAAATGACTCCCACCATAGGATCATCATGAGAATGGTGATTGATCCGGAAGTTTGGTGTACAACTTCTCTTTAGTGATAAGTTCTTGAGTTACGTGTGTGGAACACTAGAGTGAGATTTATAGGTACTCATTAGAGAACGAGGGCATTGAGCGTGACCACCTCGATAGTCATTAGGAAGTCGACCCTTCCATCAATACTGACTCGATGGTGCTGCAGTGGTGTGTTGGTTCTTGTACCCGTGAGATGGCATCGACAGCTATCCTTCCTGAGAGGTGTTATAGCTTTAACTACACCATTACTCAGTCTCCTAGCCATACGAACCTTGAGGTGTATGTTGGCTATAGCTGATTCATTATAGACGTAGTCGCGATCAAATGTAATCTATCTTACCTCGGTGGTAGAGGAGCAGCTTATGGAATGATCATTGAGAATCAAGTCCAGAGGGCCCATTGGCCAGTGCAGAGTAAAATAATTAGAAAGTTTCTATTAGGCCTTTTACCTTAACACGGCTTCAAATAATCCGCCCCAGTATTCCAATGACAAGACTAGGGTTTGATGAGTTCAGCCTTAACCCTAATCTGATTGGGCTCAAGTAAAGATAAGCACACAAGGTAGCTTGCACCAAGATCTTTT